>JAOQMQ010000002.1:20254744-20279601 GCA_027563845.1 Erythroxylum subrotundum
TGTAAAAGTATAAAAAGATAAGAAAATATGAGTGCATCAGTCAATTAATTAATTAATTTTCAATTATGCTACAGTAATAGTTGGAGAAGAGAGTCGCTGTTTGCCGATATTTTATGCTAGCCAAAGCAGCATTATTTCAATATAAACACAACACACCAACAATATCATATGAAACGACTTTGTTTTGACTAGTATAAAACAACGTCGTTTCATGTAAAAATTGTAGAGATGGTTCGAGCTTTAAGTTGAATCAGGCAAATAGGTTTGAGATTGAATCCGATCTAAAGCCTAAAAAGAAAATCGAACTCAACGAGCAAAAAGACGAAGCCTAATATAAAGATAACTAATCCGGGAAACTTGTGAACAAGATATTCTATCTATCTTTTTTTTTTTGGATTATCTTATTACATCTTTTCAAAAAGTTTTTCCCTTAATCATTAACCCAAAAATATGTCAAGTCATATTTTGACATGAAAAAGCAACAGATCTATGTCTAACCATTTAAGAATGGACCCAACACGGTTTTTTTTTTTATGGTACATATTACAAAAAATGTAAAACCTTTAATTTCTACCTACTCATTTACAACAAAGTCTTCTTCATATCTCCGTAACCGTAAAGTTATTTACATATGGATAAGTTTTGGCCATCTACACATCCACTTATATAAGATTTGCATATTACCCCTTACAAACAGTTCAGTTGACTTCATTCTGATTGGTTTTAAAGGTAAATTTGGAGTCATAATGAGCATAACAAAAAGTGCACTTTGTTGTAAGAATAAAGGAATTGAGGTCTAGACTTATAGTGGAAGATATGGAGGAATTTTGATTTTGCAGTTCCACATTCGTTGGTGTAAGCTGGTCCAAGAAAGCAGCGTCGCCCACTTCCTTCCCCTTGTAAGTTTAGATGCCAAAACCACTCAATTCAATACTAGTGGAGATTAGCTTTTTGTCCTATATTTATAATTTCATGTCTATTCCTCCTACTGTCGAAGGATACTAATATTTTCAAGTATATTCTATTTATATAAGTATATATATATATATGTACATACCACTTGCTTTGTGATGATTTAATTTCCTTAATTTTTGAGAATGGGACCAAAGTTGCTTAAACTCGTAATGCTTGCTTAAAATTTCATTCGTCTTGGTAAGAACATGTAATAAGAGAAAAGAAGCTGACCTTCAGAAACAGTGCATAGAGGAAGTGGGTCACAGGAACAAAGGATCACTTCCAGGCCACATACAGAGCAAGGTGCATCGAGAACTGGCACCTGTAATCCAACAAAAATACATACAATATTATTTTGGAAGTGGAAAAGATGGTTAGGAACTAGTCATTTTCATTAAGCATTGCATCTGCCTTTCCAACTAGACAGACAGTAGGCTAGTGCTTATTTGAGTAAATCTCTTCAATGACGAAGACTATACCTAAAAAGCACCAAGTTAGTGATTCGTTTGCTTTTCAGCACTTGCTACACTAGATAAAATTATTGGGCAAAACACAGAGTGTTTTAAGTTCAAATCACAATCAAAACTTTTAAGACTACCAACTCTAACATAAATTTCTTCAATATTGGAACAATTCCTATAACAGCTCAGTCCTACTACTGTTGTTGATCTCTGTACTACTACCTCAGAATAACATATCTAGTTACTTTTGACTCAAAACATACAACGTATAGATTTTGATTCCCGTATAAAGTTTTCATATGCCAAGACATATATAAAATATTTTAGTATTAAAGCTGTAATCTTTTCCCCAACCACATTATGGTCTAATTGAGCAACTGTCGACTGAGTTCTGGTTTTTACTGTACTATACTAATACAATACTAAATGGTATTGATGCCTGCTGGGCTGGTAATGGTATATTCCGTGGCGTATCCATTTTTTTCTTGTTTTCGGTGTCTATATCTTATTGGGTGTGAAAGTCCCTCGAAAGCCCGCAACTTCCCACATTTGATTAGAGTGAGAACTGAGAAACAACCCAAGACGTAAACAGTTCTAGAGAGAGAGACGTCACAAGGGTAGACACAGGTCATTGTGGAATGTTCTCCAGCTTTTTTCATGGCGTGATGGAGCGGATTCAGGGAGGAACTTAGCCTCTCTGAATTTGTGGGTTGATTTTCTTGGCTAAGAAAGCGAGCCAGAAAGTGCAAGAGAAAGCAGAGGGATTTTGTTTTGGTTGCCATCAACGAACGGGGTCGACTTCTGTTGGTTACACTTTATATGGTTTCACTTGTATATAGAAATGAGAAATGGTTCGACCCTTTCCTCAGCTTTGCACGCTTTTATGACCTTTATATTCCATCTACGATTCTTCATTGTACACAACTCTTGCATATACGTAATAATTCTATCAACTCTGTGTTCACATCAAAGCTTAACCATAGTAGCTTTGTTTATTTGTGTAGTTAGAAGATTATGTCTTTTGAGGTTTTTATTTGTTATTGTGTTATCCTTAATATTGTTGCTCCAACCTAATGGTTTAGAGATTAAGAGGTATTCGCTTCTTTGGGTCTGCTGCGAATTAGTTGTGTTGAACGGAACGATTCTGGAAATTTTCATCTGCAAAAGAATATCTCTTTGTGCTGTGGATAACGGTTCATTTGCCTTTTTCCACCACACAAAAACGTCTTCTTGTGTGTGAGGGAGTGGGACAGGGCAGTGTGTCAAGTATGTATTGGCAAAAAAGAAACAAACCAAGAAGTGTAGCCTGTTTGAAACTTAATTTTTAGCAGAACTATTTGTACAAATTGTATGTATCCCATTTTTCTATGGCTAAATTTCGAGAAATGTTACATGGTTTTTTTTTTCTCCATTTGTTGGATGATTTTGTTACAACAATCACAAACATACTCTCAGTCCTCCCACGGTGGGCATATTTGTTTTCCATATTTTTCTGTTATTTCTTATGAAAACCATTAATTAGGTTTTATTTCAGGTTGCATGCATTTGTTAAACTGGATCGATTTCCACTCACTTTGGCAGCTAAAGATGGCTGTTGATGGTTTCTTACTTTAAACTTCATCAAGTGCATGGATGAGATTGAACTTATCAAGCTGCACGATACTTTTCTGGTTGATCAGGTCATCCTACAAATAGGCGTTGCTTTTACATCTCCCCAGCTACTGGACCAACCTGACAGATAGTGTAGCTTCAAACAGGGAAATCTCCTTTGGCATTAAAAGTTGGCTTCTAGTGAAAAAAAAAGGACCTCTGTATCTTCTACATCATAGCTTGTAATATATTCCCACATCAAGATTCAGCTCTTTGGGGCAAATCTCCTTTGGCAAAGTTACCGAAGTCTCTTCTGGCTGGGCAACAGCACCTGACAGTGAAACAAAAGAAGAGACTTGATAGTTCCTAGTATCTGTAATTTATTCCCACACATCAGTAGCATAAGCAGTATCTGTTTGGCACTGACTCTTGTTTCAACAGCAAGCTTTGCTCCAACTTGCAAGGGTTATAGCTCATTGATAACAACCTCTGTGGTGCAATCTTCTGTTCAAGTTTCTGTGTGCAGAAACTTCAGTCCATTGATTGGGCAAATCTCCTTTGGCATTTGGAGTCCAAGTTGACTCCTGTTGTCCCTTTAGGGCAAATCTCCTTTGGCAATTGACAGTCCCTAGTTGACTACTCTTATCTCGTTCGGGCAAAACGAGTCCTGATTTGGCGTCCTGTTATCTCTTCAAGGCAAATCTTCTTCGGCATATGATCTCTGTGTTAAGAGATCTAAACATTCAAGTCTCACTTCTGTTGTCTGGTCATTTGACAGAGGGCTCAATTACTGAAGTTTGTTTAAGTTTATTGTTGTTCTAGTGAAGAACGTTGTGTTGTTCAAGCAAGTGTGACTTTTGCCGTAAGCTGTGTTCCTACTTAACTTTTTACGCAGATAACAGTTCTACTTTTTCTGCATTTTGATTTCAAATTGCCAAATTTAGATATATTTCTGAATTCAAATAGGTACTTGGGCTGTTTCCTTTCCAATTGGTCCACTACAAGTTCTGGAATAGCCAGCCTTCTCAGCAAAACTTGCTTCAAAAAAAGGGATTCCTTTTCGTTAACCCTAAGGTGGGAACCTATCCTAGCAAATGAATAATCTGAGGCTTTTATTGTGTTGTACCTTTTCTTCAATAAGTTGTTCCTATGCTAAATGTACATTTTCTTTCAGGTGATGGATATGTTCCCTAGTGACTCTGATTGGGAAAGTTCCAGTGACAGTGGTTGCAGTGAGGATACAGAAGAACTTGGCTTCTCCTATGGTGGGCAGGCTAGTAGCATTTTGACAGGCCTGGAGGAGACTATAGGAAAAATTGATGATTTCCTGTCATTTGAGAGGGAATTTATTCGTGGAGACTTTGTTTGCCCTGTCACTGATCCATCCGGACAGATGGGCAGAGTTGTAAATGTAAAAATGATTGTTGATCTGGAAAATTTGCATGGAAAAATCATAAAAAATGTAGATTCCGAGAGAATTCTCAAAATCCGCCCAATCTCAGTGGGAGATTATGTGATACATGGGCCATGGATTGGAAAGGTCAATAAAGTTGTTGACAAGTTGACTATTTTATTTGATGATGGGAGAAAGGATGAGGTAATTGCAATGGATCAGGACAAAATCTTGCCTATAGCTCCCAACTTACTTGAAGATTCAGTTTACCCATATCATCCAGGCCAGAGAGTGCAAGTTAGACTCTCCACTGCCCCTAAATCAGCTGGATGGTTATGTGGTGCTTGGAAGGAAAATCAGATTGTAGGCACTGTTTCAGCATTAAAAGCAGGCTTAGTGTATGTTGATTGGCTTGGATGTCATTCAAACTTGCCTGTTCCACCCCGCATGCAGGATGCTAAGAATCTGACTTTATTGTCATGCTTTTTGCATGAAAATTGGCAGATTGGTGACTTGTGCATCCTTCCTGGAGCTGATTGTAAATGTGTGAAGGAGCAGATTCATTCTAATGCTTCAACCTTTGAAATTCTTAATGGCCAAATGGAAGGAATTGGATTTAGTCAACAAGAACTTCGCTTCAATTTCCAAGAAATTTTTGTTATTGTGAAAGTAAAGACCATAGTTGATGTTGCATGGCAGGATGGTGGCTACTCATTAGAATTAGATTCACAATCCTTACTCCCTGTTAGTGCTGTTAATGCTCATGAATTCTGGCCTGGACAGTTTGTACTTGAGAAAAGCGCTTGTGATGATCTATGCGTGTCCAGCAACCAAAGATGGGGTGTTGTGTGTTATGTGGATTCAAAGGAGCGAACTGTTAAGGTAAAATGGAAGTCCACTGGGATGCTGATGGAGGAAACTGTGAGTGCCTATGAAATAGTTGAGCACCCAGACTACTCCTACTGTTTTGGGGATATAGTGTTTAAAAATGTGGATGATAGGCATCATGTAAGAAGAGAAACTCTTGAAGATGAAAATAGCTCTGAAAGTCCCACTGGTTATGCTTCTAATGATCATTTGTCCTGCATCGGCTATGTGACAGGCTTCAAAGATGGTTCTGTTGAGGTTTCATGGGCTTCTGGTCTTACAACCAAGGTTAGAATTTTAGTCAGTTTTATTTCCATTCTGTTGTACATAGGTATAAAAGTTGGTGAACTTTTTAAGTGGGATTGCAAGATTAATTTTTTAAATGATTTTCCTAAGTTTGTCGTCGAGTGCTTTAAACCTTAACTATGGAAATACTTACCTCCAACGGTTATGGTAACATAACCACTATAACGGCACCATTTGGGCAAGCTATGTTGGTTACTTTTTACAGTAATGTAGAACATTCAATCATGACCTGAAAAAGATGAAACTGTATATATTGAAGATATTGACTCGGTGTTGTTATCTTTCTACTTTCTAAGGTTTGCCTAGTTGCCAATCTTATCTAGGAAATTGGAGCAGGGAGACAGGGTACTGTTGTTTGTGCAATCTTTGTATAATGAAATTGTTAAGAAGAATATGTTAGTAAACACCTTAAAACATGCAAGTTTTCTTGGTTTAGGTTTCTTTTATTGATCAATAGTTCCTGATTAAAAGATTAATCTGATATATTTTTACTTGTAAGAAATAGGTTTTGAATTTCATTACAGGTTGCACCTGATGATATTTTTAGGATTGATAAGTGTGAAGACTCAACCACAACATCCCTGCTGTTTGAACAAAATATGGAAGAATCCAGTCAAGAGTTGGTTGATAATGGAAAACAGATTTCTAGCTTGAAAGGGAAGGTAAAATCTTTCCCATTGTCTCTTTCTTATTCTCTCGAGAACTTTCATTTATGAAAAGCATACTCTAAACTTTCTGAAAGCATGGATCCGTAAATGATTAAACCTGAAGGATTAAACATGTTACTTATTTCCCAAATCTAGACGAGTGAGTCAAAGGTTGACTCAATCATGGCAATGCGCTTTAGAGACAAGTGACTTGTAGATTTCTAGTTGGCAATGATAAGGCTTACAATCATCAGGAAAGATTATTTTTGTGCTTAGAAACTTGTTTATCAGGGAGAATCTTTGAAGTGCCTAGACAATATTGGGAAAAGAAATTAACAAATGAAAGCTCCTGCTGGAAATATCACAAGCATAAATGAAACTCTGTGGATTTTCATTTTTCATTCAACCAGTATAATGTTATGTTGTATTTCAGAAGCTTGTTTGAATTTCTGGAAACTGAGAAACATATTCATTTGTAGGATTTGTCAAATTCTGAAGGAACTGGTGAAGACCACATAAAATATGAATGTAGTTCCTTGTTTTCTCCTCAATCCACTTTTGGATTGGTCATGAGTTTTGCCGCAAGTATATTGAGATCCTTCAGTTCCACATTGCTGTCTGCTCCACTTTCACCCGGACAGATTTTTGAAGATGAAAATGGGTCCAACAAAAATGAAGAGAAAACCTCTGAGACACTTGATCTCTGCACAGAAATGCAACCTTTGGTAGCAGCAGAGATGCAGAGATATGAAGAAACCAGTTTTAAGGATGTTAATGCTGTTTATCAGAATAAAGAATTTCCTTCTTCATCAGCGAACATGAAGCAAGAGCTTTTCAGGAAATTTGACATTGTTGATGATTGCTCTGACCATCATTTCATTGACCGTGCAGGCAAAGGATTATCAGCATCTCAGGTAAGAAATCCAACTCAGTATTCCTATAGATTGCAAGGTGGTGGTTCTAAGGTGGCACTACGATCCTTTTATTTTGTTTATCCTTTGTTTGCTTAGTTTAAGAGAGGTTGGTTGAAGAAGGTTCAACTAGAGTGGAGCGTTTTAGAGAAAGATCTACCTGGTAATAGTCTGCACTTGTCACTCTTTAACTATTGAATTCAATTTTATAGAATATCCATTTTTGTGTTGGTTATAATACATAGGAGCTATGATAATTTGAACAGAATCAATCTATCTCCGCATCTATGAGAACAGGATGGATCTACTTAGAGCAGCTATTGTTGGTGCACCTGGAACTCCTTATCATGATGGTCTTTTCTTCTTTGATATATATCTTCCGCCAGAGTACCCTCATGAACCGCCTGTAAGTTGTTTTGATCTAGGTTTCCAAAGTTTTGTCATGTTCATGTTAGTGCCTGAACAAGTAGCTGCTGATTGTTGGCAATTCAAGGTGTTAAAACATATTCCATTTTGTTACTTATCTGCTGTAAAGTTGTCCCCTTATTCAATTCTTTTTCTACTTGAATTAAGGTGTAAGAATCTTGTACAGTGTATATGAATGGTTTTCATATGTTGTGATGCAGTTGGTGCACTATCGCTCTGGTGGGCTTCGATTGAACCCGAACTTGTATGAGTCGGGAAAGGTTTGCCTGAGTCTCCTCAACACATGGACAGGCACAGGAACAGAAGTATGGGATGCAGAGAGCTCCAGTATTCTCCAAGTTCTTATCTCTCTCCAGGCACTTGTGCTTAATGACAGACCTTACTTTAATGAGGCTGGTTATGACAAGCAGCTAGGAAAAGCGGAGGGTGAGAAGAACTCTGTGAGCTATAATGAAAATGCTTTCCTGGTGACCTGGAAGTCTATGCTTTACTTACTGGGCCAGCCACCCAAGGTAAGATATAAGCAGTTGTGGAGGAAATTGCATTGTGTAATGTCAGTCTTTTCATTATTACAAATGAATTGTTTGCATGCAGCATTTTCAAGGTCTTGTGGAGGAACACTTGAGGCAACGCTCACATGCTATTCTCTTGGCTTGGAAGGCCTACATGGAAGGAGCTTCACCAGCTTTTGCATCTCAAGGGACTGAGCAGGTCAATCAGAATTGCAGTTCTACAGGATTCAGAATCATGCTTCAAAAGCTCTTTCCAAAACTCGTCAAGGCATTTTCTGACAGAGGCATTGATTGCCATCAGTTCTCTGAGTAAAGAGATTGCACTCCTCCTTTCTATTCTACTGCCCCTCTAAAAATAAATTGAAGTTTGTTGTGTATCATATTAAAACAAATTTCATGGTGTTTCAACTGAATAATAATCTTATTACTACTTGCTCTATGTATTGATGTAACTATGAATAAGAAATAAAGGAGTTTGGATTGGTGTGTGTAAGTTATGACTCCTTTATTATTTTAAGTCAAAAACACGTGCACTGCACAAGTAATTAAGTTTATATACATTTCATTCTGCAACAAAAGTTGAGGAAGTTTGCAGGATCTCATTCTCCCCACCACCACAACGATGGCAACAATAAGCAGATCCACCGGGATCAAATTCAAATCTACTCACCTCCTAAACCCCCCCAAAACCCTCTCATCCCTTCTTTCCCTCACACTCCTTTTCCTCGCCGCCCCAAAAGTCTCCACAACCAGAGTCAGTCCTCCAACCATCGCGTCCTCCAACTTCCTTAATTACTACACCCCCCACTGTCACCACATCGTCCCTCAATCCGTCTCAACTGTGTCACCCATCAATCTCTCCGTCGCCCACGACAAGGCCCTCCATTTCGACTATGCTTATTTGACCGGCGGTCCCCAGATTCTCCCTGCTGCCGATGTTTCGTCTGTATCCATTTCCTTCCACCCCAAAAGAAACTCCATTTCGCTTACTCATACAGGTGACCTGGTTATGCTCCAGGCCTCCCTCAAGTTCTACGTTCCTCCTCGGTTTAACGTCACTTGGCGCCGCAATTTGAGAAACTTTAGGTTCCGGGGACCCAAGATTCCGGTTCGGCCACGGTCTCTGGTGTTTGACTTATATGGGTATTGGTCGATGAGTACTAGAAAGCTGTGTATGGTGGGATCTGGGTCGAGTTATCCTAATTTGGGTGCTTTGAATTCCTTGACTGCTGTGTTGAAGCTTAATTACCCCAAGAATTTTGGTAATGTTAGTGGTTTGATTTATGGGGTTATGGAGAGTTTGGGTGCTAAAGGTAGTTTTGGTTATTTTGAGCCTGTGTCAGTGTTGGCTATACCTCATTATGCTCAATATAATTATACTTTGTTGGGCAATGGGGACGGGACTATGTGCAGTGGTACAGACATTGACGGTATTGATGGAAAGAAAGAAAATCTAAATTTTATGTTGTTAGATCCTAGTATTTGTTTAACTAATTTGTACAGGTATGCTAGTTTCTTTCAATTGGAGTATGGGAGTGATTGTGGGAGTAAATGCAATCCTTTGGGTGAGAGGTTTGCAACTCTGCCTAAGTTCATGAAAATTCAAGGTATTAGATGTGATTATGAACATGCTATTCGATTTTTAGTAGGTTTTCAAATCTCTGATTATCATGGTCCAGCTTCTCGTTTCGAGAGATCTTTTGATCCCAACACAATGTTAATTGGTGAAGGAACCTGGGATGATAATAACAATAGGCTCTGTGTTGTGGCATGTCGACTCTCGAATCATGAGAACTCATTAGCTAATGCTTATGTTGATGATTGCTCAATCAGGTTAAGCTTGCGATTCCCCAAAACCTTGACAGTTAGAAATGGCAGTGCAGTTGTGGGCCAACTTTGGAGCAATAAATCTGCAGATGAAACTGGCTACTTCAGCAGAATTGCATTTCATGGTTCTGGGAATAGGATATTGAGAGATCCTGATCTGAAATACAAGTATACTGTTCTCGACAGAGTGAGTAAATCCTGTTCCAGGCAAAAGATTGTCAAAGGCAAACGAAAGAAATACCCAAATGTTTATTCATTAGACATGAGGTTTGATATGTCAGTGAAAAATGTCAAGGGAGAAATAGCACCGGGTTACTTGTCGCCTTTCTTTGTTGGTGATCAACTTTACCAGCCTTATCGAATGAGCAATAGCGAAAGTGGTCTTCTAAATATAAGCTACAAGATGAGATTCACTGCAGGTTCTGAATATAGGTTGGGTGGTGTGGTTTTATCAAATGAATCAGTAGAAATTTCAGCTGAAGGGACATATGATAACAATACTGGTACCCTGTGTATGATAGGATGTCGACATCCCATTTCACATGTTCAAAAATCAATAAGCGACGATTCAGAGGACTGTGAGATTTTTGTCCACATCCAATTTTCCCCCCTAAATGCAAAGGGTAGGGGTAACATTAAGGGAACCATTAAAAGCTTGAGGGAGAAATCAGACAATCTGCACTTTGAGCAGCTTGAGATATCTTCAGAGTCGATATATACAAGCCAAGCAGCAGAATCCATCTGGAGATTGGATATGGAGATTATTATGGTTTTAATCTCAAATACTCTTGCCTGTTTGTTCGTGGGGATGCAACTCTATCATGTTAAACAGAATCCAAATGTGTTACCCTTTATTTCCTTTATGATGCTTGGTGTCCTCACTTTGGGTCATATGATACCTATTCTTCTAAATTTTGAAGCGTTGTTTGCAAAAAATCATAGCGGACAGAATTTTTTTCTTGAGACTGGTGGATGGGTCAAAGTAAATGAAGTGATAGTAAGGGTGGTTACAATGGTAGCATTTCTTTTGGAATTACGTCTTCTCCAACTTACATGGTCTGCCAGACAAAGGGATGGGAGCCTCAAAATGTTTTGGACTTCTGAGAGGAGGGTTCTTTACCTGTCTTCAGCATTGTACATAGGTGGTGGATTGATTGCTTGGTTTTTATATCAGTGGAAGGATTCTCATAGGAGTTCATATTTACGACTACGCCATACGAATTATCAGCAGCATTATCAGTGGACAGAACTTAGATCTTATGCTGGATTGATTCTGGATGGCTTCTTACTTCCACAGATAATTTTCAACTTTTTGTTGAATTCTAAAGAAAAGACTCTTACCTTTACCTTCTTTTTTGGAACAACTATTGTCCGTTTACTACCCCATGCATATGACCTTTACCGGGCCCACAGTTCATATTGGTACCTTGATTTCTCATACATATATGCCAATCACAAGCAGGATATTTATTCCACAGCTTGGGACATTATAATTCCTATTTGTGGTCTATTGTTTGCTATCCTCATTTACTTGCAGCAGTGGCTTGGTGGCCGCTGTATTGTTCCCAGGAGGTTCGTGAAGACTTCTGAATATGAAATGGTACCTGTGGTTGGCAGTGAGGAACTGTAAGGAGACGCATCTGCTTAGAATTCTATATTTTTCGTTCCAAAATATCTTCTTTCGAGGCATATAATGAGGTTTAAGGTAAAGGCGTTTCTCATAACTCTCTGAAGTGTAATTTGTGTGGAGGTAGTAATCAGTTCATTGGATTATCATTCTGAAATTGTAGCATCGCTTTGTCAAAATCTTTCACAAGTCATTTTTATTGAGAAAACTGTTAGCATATAAATGTTGATCGTTGTCAATGCATCTTTTGCATTTTTGGTCCTGTTATCCTTCTCAGCATATATATTGCGATTTGTTAAGAGAGTTTGAGAGAAAAGTAAACTGAAGAAATGACAAGGGTTCTTTATTCTATGTATATAATCATTTTCTGAATTATTTCCTTCTGGTTCTGGTGCTTTTGATCCTTTTCAACTTATGAAGGTGCACCTGTCAAAGGTTCCAAGGACTGATTGCGGATGGCTCAAGTAGGTTATCTCATTGCATAAACGTGAAGGAGAGGGTACGGGCATCACAGACCAAGTATTGTTTGGATTTTTACTTGTTGCAAGTAAACCACTTTTCTGTCCTGATGCTGTTACCGTGAATGAATAAACCACAAAGGTTTGATTCAACTCAACTATATTGAGGAATATAGTTGATTTTCGCTCAGGAAAAAGCATCTTTTTCTGGCTATATGTTAGATAAGTTTGAACTTTGCATGCTACCCATGGTTACGTAGGTGAAAATTGCAGATCATTTCCAAATGTTGGTATCTCTTCTCACACGAAGGCACAACCACTTTTCGTGAAGTTTTAATTTTAGTTGTGTAACACTTTTTTGTCAGTTTGTAACTTCAGACAACATTATTTAATTGCTGAGGTTGGAGAAAGGTCTTTCAAGATCACGTCAAAGTCATCGTGTAAGAAGCCTGCCCTTAAAGTGCTTTCACAAGATTTAAGTTGTTACTGACATCTATACGTCGTTACTTAAAACGTCTACGGCGGCTGTAATAAAGCCAGGATTAGTTCTTTTGTTTCTAAATCCATGTTTTACCTGTGTCTAAAGCTTCTCAGCTATCAAATTTATAGAGGACTTTGGGCACAGAAGGAACAGAAATCCGGGAACAGAAGATCCGTTCCAATAAAGCCTCCCCTTACTCCAATGTGCATAAGATAATAAAGTGTGATTGAAAGTTCCAATATTTGAAAAACAGTTGTAAGTTGAGCACATTCAAGTTATCAAAAGTGTCAATTCTAGGAACTGCAAATTTAGGGTCCGGTTTATTTAAGATATCTAAGATGCACCTACAGGCTACAAGTCAATGACTGTTGATTTTCAAAAGAATTAACCTATGCAATGGTATAGCAAAACTTGAGATTGGAGCAAAAGCTGTTGAACCTACACTAGAGGTATAGAGTTGGGAAAAACTCAAAACAAAGTTGAAGATATATGGCAACTTCATTAAACCATTCTATAGTTACGTAAAGCCATGATGATCCACAGATTTAATCTACCAATCTCATAAGTTTTACCAATTCGATCATAAACAAAATTCACACGGATGGGGATCTTTAACTAAATTAATACTTATCTTCTCTTAAAATAGTTGGGAGCATTCGATGTATTGTGGACATGACCAAATTAACCAAAACAAAACAATAAACAGAGAAGCATATTGTTGACTACATAAAAGAACTTGAACTTAAATAATAGAAGGAGACTTTCTTAAAGTTTTGAATCGAAGATGTACAGTTTGTTGTAAGCAAGTTCTGACTTCTGACTATCTTTATAAACATAATAAATAATTCACATATTGGTAACATAAAGCCTGTGATAGAGGGAATTGGAAGCTGAAAATTGTTATCATGTGAAATAGCTGATGGAATGGAATCTGTTACCAATAGTCTTGACAAGAACATGAACCATTCCTAAAGTGATGAAATCGAAGCTTGTCTCGGACAACAATTTCTCTGTTAGTAACAACTGAGATGCACTTAATTGCTGAATGACAGTCTTCACACATTCGAAGGTTCTTTACTATTTTAAGGGTTGTTCCGGAGATGGTTTTCAGTAACCCAAATGCTATTGCAAGCTTCTCGCTGTGATATCTAAGTGCATATTCTCTCTCTTCCTCTTCCAATTCGTGCATGACTGAATCAGCTACAGCTACATAACCTGCTTCTCTACACTGCCACATCAACTCATCTAAATACTGATAAATTTTGCTCGTCTCAGGGTGACATTTATCACCCATGCTAAACAAATAAGTCTTTTGATCAATTTCAATTGTGCTATACCCAACTTGCTTCTTTAAACGTTTTCGTATCATAGTGTTTCTAATCACCTCTACTCGATCCATTCTACCTGCCAAAGCACATATATTGGAAAGCATCACATAATGACCTGGATTTTCTGGTTCAACAGCAATGAGACGCTCAGCAACTTCAACTCCAAGATCAAAATTCTTATGGATTTTGCAAGCCCCAAGCATAGCAGTCCAGATAGCCGGTGCTGCCTCTTTAGAAACTGTTTCTTTGATGAATTCGTATGCTTCATCAAGAAGCCCTGCTCGACCAAGCATATCCACCATACAAACGTGATGCTCTACTCCTGGCACCAAGTGATATTCTCTCATACTAGAAAATGCTTGACGACCTTCATTTACTAGTCCCGAATGAGCGCAGGCAGACAAAATAGCAATGAATGTAACATTGTTGGGGATTGCTTGACTCCGTCTCATTTGATGAAACAACTCGACTGCTTGGACACCATAACCATTCACGCCGTACCCAGAAATCATAGCTGTCCAAGCAACCACATTCTTTTCTTTCATTGAATCAAAAACTTCTCTTGCTTTCTTCACATTGCCACACCTTGCATACATATTAATTAACGAAGTCCCAATCATTACATTCAAACCAAAACCATTCCCAATAACATGCTCATGGACCCAACTCCCCAGACCAACTGCTCCCACCTGAGCACACGCCGATAACACACTGACAAACGTAGCTAAATCCGGCTGAAAACCCGCTTCCCTCATCTTATCAAACAATCCAAGGGCCTTTTTGGCAAGCCCATTTTGCTCGTACCCCGAAATAATCGAATTCCAAGCAACGACACTTCTCTCATGCATTTTATCAAACACCTTCCTCGCATTCCCCAAATCACAAGACTTAGCATAAAAGGACACCAAAGCAGCCTGTACGTACACATCCAGCCCATACCCACTAACCAAAACCTGCCCATGAACAATTCTACCATGTTTTGAAGCAGATAAACCGACACAAGCCTTAATTACAGACGTGAAAGTATAATTTGAAGGGGAAACACCAGAAAGAAGCATGCGACAATAGAAGTAAAGCGAATAAATGGTCAGGGCGTTAACTTTGGAGGTAGTCCTGATCAGGGTATTGAAGAGGAACGAATCAGGGTTCGAAACCGAGAAAAAGATTCGGCGCGTGTAGTCAATTGAGCCGGCAGCGCAAGCCAAAGTGAGGAGCTTGGTCAGAAGAGAACGGTTTTGACCAGAGCCAGAGAGGATAATGTAGGCGTGGACTTGTCGGAGAGGATTAAGACGTGGGCCTGCGCGAAGAAGGTAATGGTAGGCTGGTGAGTGAATGTGTTTGGTTTCCATGTAAGTTTGCCATGACAGCTTGGGAGCTTGATAGATACAAACCAGTCAGGACTCAGGAGTGACGTTGGTAGAGCTGAAAACGCACCGTCTCGATTGCATTTGTAATCGAATTTATTTTCATTTGAAATGCACTTAATTCATAATATCCATTCGATAGAAAAACAAACTAAATCTTTTTGGAAATTAAAAAATATAATGTCTAAGATTTGCAGGCTGTGGGGTTCGAACCCACGCGCACTTATGTGCAGAAGATCTTAAGTCTTCCCCCTTAACCTCTCGGGCAAACCTACCAGCTGTAGAGTCAAAAAGAAACGTTTATATATATATAATATAATTCTTTGCAGGCTTAAGTAACTCAATCCTATTCAAGTTGTTCACAAATGAAGCTCCAACTTCTAAGGAGCTTCATATTGAGTAAGGATGATTTTAGAATGTTCCAATTATGTTTGAAAGAGTGTTAATAAGAAATCAACAGATATTTTTATAAGTAAAACTTATATTGAAAAAGAATACGGTCCGTGAGTTCCTTTTATTGGAATTATGTTTCTATTTCTTTTTGTTTCTAATTGGTCTAAAGCTTTGGAGAATCATACAATTACCTCTGGGAGAGTTTGCCACACTTACATATAATATAAATACCACTCTTGTGTTACATATAGGGATGGTAATGGGTAGGGTTCGGTTCGAGTTTTCCTCTACCCATATCCATATCCATTTTTTATGACTCAACTCATATCCATATCTATATCTATCGGTTTTTACGATTTACTACCCATATCCAAATCTATTGGGTTGTTCGGATTTTTGGATATCCATCGGGTTGTATAGCACATAAAAATATAACTTTTAAATAGAAAATATAAAGAGTAGATTTTTGTGAACGCTCCAAATTAAAATTACTTTAATAATAATAAGTCAAGATTTTGATTTGTATGTATTAAAAAAATCATAAAATTGGAATTAAAAAAATCATAATGTCTAGTACAAAAATAACATACATTTTTCACAATTTAGAACTGGAACAAAGATTGAAATAACAGAAGCTTCAAATTGTCTTTGCGTGAACTCCACAACATTTAAAACTCCATCTCCATATCATTTGCATTATTATTATCCTATAAGAAAATAAAATATGATGAAAAATGTGAGTACTGAGGAATAAAGTGGAGATTTTAAAGTTGTTTCTTCTTATAAAACTTTAATATTTTATTATATTTAATCATAAATATTCAAGAAAAAATAGAAAAATAGAGTTAATAAAAAAACGAGAAGGATATGGGTATCTATGGTTCGAGTTTTACTCAACTCATATCCATATTCATATCCATTTTTTATTACTCAACTCATATCCATATCCATATCCATCAGTTTTTACGATTTACTACTCATATCTAAATTCATTGGGTTGGGTAGTGCGGATATTAATCGGGTTAAAAACGCACTGCCATCCCAAGTTACATTCGTTAGTAATATATTTTTATGCGCAAAAAAAGATTAGGTTATTTCTCACAATGTTAGTAACAATGATACCGACCAAAATATTGAGAAATTTCATAGACTAACTAGCAATTTTAAAAAGTTACGGACTGAATTAAAAAAAAAAAAACCCTAAAGACACCAAACTTTTGTTCACTCTTCTTCATTGTCTACTTCAGTTACAAAACCTTGTAACTTTCACTGTTCATACTGCCGTCCTCCCTCTTCCTCAGTCTTCACATCTTTGCCCTTGGAGTCACCCACGCAAGCCTGTCGCCATCCTCCCAGTCTCCCATGTACACCCTCCATAACCTCGCTTCCTCTACACACGCCTATCGTTTGGCGCTTGGGATTGCTCGCTATCGCTGCTCTCCAGTCTCCACCGTCGCTGCACGTTGGCTGTTGCTCCTCTCTGTGTTCAATACTCCAATCAGCCAGTCTTTGACTCCCTGGAGCAAATTGCAGAATCCATATTCATCTGCATCTGGTTGAATCAAACGAAATCGACCTGACTTGACCCATGAACCTTATTAACTTAATTACAATTTGTCTGATTTTTTGTGTGTTTTAGGTTGTGTGTTTCTGCTTCATATTGCAATTGTATTTTGTTTTGGTTAACTGTTGTGTAAATTGTGAATGAATTATAAAATAGTTGGAATTGGTTGTTGAATTGTTCATTTACATAATATTTAAGCATTGTGAATTCATTAAAAAAAAAGATCAAAACAATATTGCACATATATTATGAAAGAACATTTGATATTATTTGTTATTTTAATAATCATAAAAATGCAATCAAAATTATTTTATTAAATTGTTAAGTTGTTAATTAATTTATAAGAAATATAAAATTAGAGATCTAATTTTGACCAAGTTTAAATGGGTTACGTATAGGCCACTGGTCGACCATTGGCCAATCACAGGAGGGCCACGGGTAAGTCTGACCCGACTATTCTTTAAAAATCGACGTTGTTTTTTGCTTTTTAGTTTTTTCTTTAAAATATATATATGGCAGGTCACGGGCCAGTCAGCCTGTGGTTGGGCCGAGACGTGGGCCACACGGGTTGGGGGTCAGGTCAGGCCGGATCGTGAGCAGCCTGACCCCGGCCCGGACCATTGACATCCATACATAAAATTTACTAATTATTGTTTGAATATAAAAGATATTTAACATATGTTTAATCATTTAAATATAAGATTTAATATATAACTAAATCATTTAATATATGTAACTAATTTAATTTTAAATGTTTACATTTTTATATTGCTAATTGTTGTCATTAGGAAATAATAATATAAATGTTAATCCTATCTTATAGGTAGTAAATACACATTTATCGTCTTCTATTATGAATAGTTAAATACATAGCAAAGAATAATGTGTAAATCTGCGAGAGAATACTTATTACTCAATATAATGTGAAATTATAAGTGTTTAAATCAATTTTGTGATGTGTATTATCGTAAAGAAAAGTCAATTTTGCAATGCATGTTATCATAAAGAAAGATGAAGATGGAGTCTTATCTAAAATTTGAATATGCTTATAATTGAATATTGATTTTTTTTATAGTTATGTAACAATATTATTCACAACAATTGTATTTTTGAGTATTAATGTAGGCAAAATGGTAACTTTTGACCCTAAACTTTGCATCAATCGACAATTTTGACTCAAACATTTTGGAGTGAACAATTCTAATCCTAACATTTAAAAAACATTAAAGTGTAATTCTACCATGCCAAAAAATTCAAATGCTTATGTTAAGTAACCCTGACACTTATAAAATATTTTTTTATTAAATTGATTCGGTCCTATGTCATTTTAGTGCTGATGTGACAAAGTGAGATCTATAATTTAATTAAATAAAAGAAAAAAATTTTATTTTTTATTAAATGTGAGACCCACAGTTAAACTTTAAACTAACCTTAACATACTTGATTTGAGTATACGGTTGCACACCACTTTGTGGCACTGTGCAGCCTGAGTCATCTCCTACCACATGTACAGATTGCGCGGCTGCACAAACCAGCATCGCCACCATGACAAAGCCAAAAGTTGTAATACGTAGTACAGACCTTATTATGTACCCAATATCATACATGAAAGGGTAAAAACAAAGGAAATGCAGAATACCTGATTTCGGTTCCATTTAGAGTTTCGAAGAAATTTTTGATACTGAAACGAGCTCCAACCTTCCCGGGACAATTGAGGAAGTTGTTCACCGACACTCGGTTTAGGCATTTCTACAATTTTCTCAATATGTAAGCTCTCTTAACGAGTCAGAGAACCGTATGCTTATGATTGATATGAGCAACTGTAGGAGATATTAACCTTTATATAGCTTCCATATCGGGCTTCGCCATTACAAGGCCAATATGGACCAAGTCCACACTAAAAGGGATCCATTTTTTACCCGAACTTCGACCCATTAATCTAGATCATTTATTGGGCCACTTTATTACCCTTATTTGGATCAAATTATGTAACTTAACTGATAATTTATTAAAAGCTAAAATTACAATTAATAGTTGTCCACTTAATAGGAAAAAGATAGAAATGTCCCTATAGACAAAAATATATAACATTCTCCCCCTTGGACAATTATTAATTGCAATTTTTTGTCAAGTTCAAAACAGTTTAAAAACTCAATTAAGTTATACTATTGTATTGGTACCAAATTTAAAAAAAAATTATCCAAAGGTAATGAAAGTCCTACATTTCGTCCTGTAAAACTTTCGATACCAAAAAATATCAAACGCATGTGTTATGTATGACAAAGGTCCAATATAATCACAAATATCTAATACCTTACTAATATGAATGGGAAAATGGAGTGTGACAAACTAAGATGATACTTTTATGATCTAAAATGTAACATCTTCATTTGTAAGTCTCGATTTCTCCAACTTTATGCTAAACTACATATGTTAAACTGCATTAGAGAAATCCTGTTTTCTTTCACCAAATGCTAAATAGCATTAGAGAAAACTTGTTTTCTCTTACCAAATGTTAAACTGCATTAGAGAAAACATTTATGTTCTCCATCTAAATGCTAAACTGCATTAGAGAACTTTTATGGGATTAAAAACTTATATCCCCCTATGTCATGTACAACTTTAAGGATATCTATATAAACTTTATGTGTTTAATGATGTAGACTCAAGGTCAATCTTTATAAATGCCCAATGACTTGTAAAATGCTTAAGATCAACACAAATCTTAAGGCTTCCATATGTATTATGACTGTATACAAAAACAGTTATTATTGAGGATAAAAGAACATAATCATCTTTATTAATAAATAACCATAATGTCATTATACATCAAAATGTACAAACTTTTAAGGAGAAAATACAATGATCCCTAATTACTGCTGTCTAAGGACTTTAACACGCCTATACTGGATACATATCTAACAAACACTAATGGGCGAAGTCCTTTAATCAAAGAATCAGCTAACATTTCCTCAGTCCTGATGTGCTCCACTTCAACGTAACCCTTCTGAATCAACTCCTTTATGGTCAAGTACTTGACCTCCAAATGCTTAGACCTTGTGATATTTTTATTGTTGTTACTGAACAACACTGCAGCAAGATTATTACAATACAACCAAATAGGTCTAACTATCGAATCCACCACAAACAACTCAGAAATCAAGTTTCTAAGCCAAACCGCCTATGTAGCAGCTCCATAACATGCAACAAACTCTGCATGCATGGTCGAAGAAGTTACCGGTATCTACTTGACACTCTTCCACGATACTGCACCATCTGCCAACATAAAAATGTACCCCGATGTGGATTTGTGATCATCCGGACGCATAATGAAATCGAAGTCTGTATACCCTGTGAGGTTTAAATTGATGAACTTCATGTATGTCAACGTATAATCCTTGGTACCCTTTAGATATCTCAGCACTCGCTTAACTGCATTCCAATGGTCCATACCTGGGTTGGCCAGATATCGACATAGTAGTTAAACAACAAATGCAATGTCCAGTTTAGTGTACACCTGGGCATACATCAGGCTACCAACTGCACTAGAGTATGGGACATTTCTCATAGCCTCTCTCTCAACTTCATTCTTTGGACACTGTGCCAAAGATAATCTTTCACCATAAGAGATAGGTGCTATAACTTGTAGCACTCGCTCAATGTATGCTCTTTATGAGAGGCTTAAGAAGTGTTGAGATCTGTCCCGATGAATCTACATACCGAGGACAAAAGATGCTTCACCCAAATCCTTCATGTCAAAATGTTTGGCCAAAAGTTGCTTTACTTTATACAACATGGTCATATCATTTGACGCGAGCAAGATATCATCGACATACAGTAGTATGAAGATGACTTTGCTCCTCCTGACCTTATAGTATAAGCATCTTTCAACTTTGTTCTCCACAAAGCCGAATAAGGTCAGATCGTCATCAAACTTTAGGTACCATTGTCTGGAAGCTTGTTTCAGGCTATATATTTATTTATTCAACTTATAGACTTTGTCAGTTGCATCTTGATCCTGAAATCCTTCAGGTTGCTCCATATAGATCTTTTCATAAAGGTCACCATTCAAGAAAGTTGTCTTAACGTCCATCTGATGTAGCTCCATGTCATGATGAGCTACTATTGTCATAATCACTCTAAATATATCCTTCGAGGATACAGGAGAGAAGGTAACATTGAAGTCAACTCCTTCTCTCTGAGTGAATCCCCTAGTAACTAGACGCGCCTTAAACTGCTCAACTTGACCCTGTGTGTCCTTCTTGTCTTAAATAGCTACTTGTAACTGACAGGCCTGCAATGTTGAGGTAAATCAACAAGCTTCTATACCTTATTATACCTCATAGACTGCATCTCATCCTTCATTGCTTCCTACCTCATATGTGCATGGGTCCAGAAACAGCTTCCGTAAAAGTCACTGGATCCACAACATGTCCTATATCATAGTCTTGTTCACCTAAATAGACTATATGATCCGATGAGATAGTCGATCGCCTCTCTCTGGTGGATCTGCGCAACTGCATAGGCTCTTGTACTCGGGACTTCATCCACCAAAACTGACTGTATGAGAGGCGGATACACAATAATTGTAGTATCCGTCCTACTATCTTCTGAAGGATGTGAGGATCCTACCTCATCATAGACATTGTATTCCAAAAATTTCGCCATTTGCGATTCCACTATTCTAGCTCCTTACTTTCTACAGTAAAATCTGTAGCCCTTTGAGTGATCGAGATAACCCACCAAATAGCAACGAGTTGAATGAGATTGCAATTTACTCTCATAAGGATTATACAACCTCACCTCAGCAGGGTAACCCCACACACGAATGTGTGTAAGGCTTGGCTTCCTTCCAACCCAAAGTTCAAAAGGTTTCTTTGATACTAACTTACTCAGGACTCTGTTCAAAATATATAATGTCGTCTTGATAACTTCACCCCAAAGGTATTCAGGTAGGTTATTCTTGCTCTACATTGACCTCATCATGTCCTTTAGGATGCGATTACGCCTTTTGGCCACACCATTTTGCTCAGGACTACTTGGAATAGTAAACTGAGCCACTATTCTAACTGATTCCAAATACTTGGCAAACGGACCTTTTTTTTATCCTGTAACCCCATGTCTGCCATAGTATTTCCCTCCTCTATCAGATCTGACAATCTTTATTGATTTTTTCAACTAGTTCTCAACTTCAGTCTTAAAGATCTTGAACTTATCAAGAACTTCAGACTTCTCTTTAAGCAAGAACATATAACCATAGCGGGAATAATCATCTATAAATGTCAGAAAGTATCTAGCACTGCACAACGTGACTATATAGGGACCACTAACGTCTGTATGTATGAGGTCCAATAAACCAGAAATACGAGTTGACCCCTTTTTCTTTATCTTGGTTAACTTACCCTTACAACAATCGATACATGTTTCCAGATCATTGAAGTCTAGAGTTGGGAGAATGTTATCCTTTATCAATCTCTTAACTCTCTCCCTGGAAATGTGGCCAAGACGTTTATGCCACAACATGTGCGATGTTTCCTTTATGAAGATTCTCTTTTGAGTAATAGGTTCAGCAACATAAGAAGAGGCATACGTTTCATTAGGAATAAGACACATTCTATACAATCCGTAAGATAAGAAGGCAGTACCGATATGTCATGTATTGATAGAAATATTTACAAATGCATTATCAAATACAAAACGAAAACCTTCTTTATCCAAAACTAATACAGAGATCAAATTCTGTCTAAAGGACGATATATAAAATGTGTCTCGTAAAACCAGTACAAAACTCTATCGAGGTTTAATCCTACATCTCCTATATACAAAACATCCACCTTTTCATTGTTACCGACCATCAGCTTCTCCTCTCTCTTAGTCGGCCTTCTCCTGGATTTGATCCCCTGCATTGTGGAAGCAACATGGTTAGAAGCTCCACTATCTAGCCACCAAGAACTTGATGCGGTTATAGCTACATTGAATTCATGAATCATAAAGGCCGAGTTACTTGACAGTTCCCGCTTGACCTTCTATAGCTTGTACTTCGGGCAATCAAACTTCTTGTGTCCCTTCTTCTTACAGAAGAAGCATCTCATACTCTTAAGGTCATGTGGGCCCTTCATGATGCTAGACTGCCCACCTGAATCTGAGGAGAGGGTTTGGGTTTCTTACCCTTACCCTTAGGTCATTGGGTTTAGCTTTCCCTTTACCCTTCGCAGCTGCAAACATAGCTATATGAGGAGCAGTGTTTGGAATACCGTATGGTACCGACCGGTACATTCCGTACCGGCTGGAAACCGGTACCGGTACTCTTTAAAAAATTCCGGTGGAAAATTTCGGTCGATACCAGCCGTTTTCGGTCAGTACCGGCCGGAACCAAAAATTTCGGAAAATACCGGACCATTCCGCAAAAAATGAACTTTTTCAGGGACCATTTTGCAAAAAATCAAACATTAACCCCAAAAAAATCTAACCCCCCCGACTCTCTCACTCACCTCTGCCGACTCTCCCTCTCAGATTTCATCTCTCACCGTCTTCTCTCACTCGCCGTCGGTCGCCGCCTGCCTTGCCGTCTGCCTCGTCGCGTCGCCAGTCACCACCGCTCCTCCTCCTCCTCGTCTTCTCCTCTCCTTTGTCGCCAGTCGCCAGTCGCCAGTCGCCGCGTCTCTCTTCTCCTCCTCCTCCGCCTCCTCTTCTCCTCCATTTACCGACAAATATAAATTTGTACTAAGCATAGCAAAGATAGATATCAATCGTCGCGGCAGCAGATGCATGCGGATTTTGTTTAGGTGGGATTTTTTCTTTTCGGTGCGTTCAGATCTTTTGGCTCATTTCTCTTCTATGTAATGTTTTCTCTTATTTAAACCCCTAAGCAACTTCTATGTGCGTTCAGAACTTGTATTGTCTTGTCTTGTGTGTAGGCAAATCTCAGTGTAGATTTGGTTGGTGGAACTGTCTTTATGATAACGATTACCAAAGCAACGCAGGATCTAAGCCTATAGCATGTACGAAAATAAATTAGATTTTGTGTGGGGATCAAATCAGCTTGGGTTATGGGTTACCATTCATTTTAGCCTTTTTTGTTTGCCTCTTTCGCTATTTGCTCAAATTGGTTAACCGCTACATTTCATGTCCATTAGCACTTCTTTGAATTAGAAAACAAAAACGTTACACAATGTTTTCTTTGAAGTAATGCTAATAATTTTAAATTGTACATTAAAGAGTTATTATAATATTTACCGGTGATATTCGTACAATTATAATAATGTTACATTAGTTATACTAAATAATGAAAATTTAAAAAATTTATAATATAATAAGCTCAATTATATTTGATAAATAATATTTTTATTTTTATTTATTGCAAAGAAAGAACTTTTAGTTTTAGGTAAACTTAATATCTATATAATAAATAATAACAAAAATCTTGAAGTTTACATAATTTTATAATACTAAATAAAATTTTGAATTTTAGTGTTTATCAATTTTTAACAACAAAGGTTATTAAAGTAAATCGATAATGAAAATTGAAAATTAAACAAAAAAATTGATTAGTTCAAGATTTCCTTATTCCAAATTAGGAAAAAAATAAAATAGAGATCTAAATTGTAACATTTTAACACTATTTTGAATATGCATTGCATAAATACAACACACACATATAATTGCTACAAACGTGCTAATTGTATTATCGGATGTTTTGAATCTTTTGATGTAAATATGTAATATTATTTATTATAATGATGAAATTG
>JAOQMQ010000002.1:20288272-20307324 GCA_027563845.1 Erythroxylum subrotundum
ACGAGTTGGTGGAGGAAAACGTTTGTCAATGGAAGAAGCCAGTTGAAGGAGAAACACAATGGACGTAGTAACATGTAACCGCGTAGGTATTTGCTGGACTGGGGTTGTAATTTTATTAATTTTTTGAGAGTATTTTTGTCATTAAATTAGGGTTTGGAAGGCAAGTCATGCCATTCCATCCCTGACCCCCCAATTTGAAAGGTCACAAAATATTAAATTTTGGATGGCAAAGGATCGCTTCCAAAGCCATTAATTGTCATTCCATCCTGTTTCAAAATAGACTCTCAAACAATGACCTGAGTCATTTGGGTCATTCCATTCCATTCCCTTCCATCCCTCCACCCACATCCAAACATACCCTAAATTTTTTTAATCCTTTTCTCTATTAGTCATAAGGAATAAAAGGGGAAAAGAGTAGAGGAAAAGACCATCAAAGAAACATATTATTTCTCATTAAAATGCCACTGTTCTTTGACAAAACTAAATGTTGCATGCTCCTTTTAATTAAATGAAAATCTCTAAAAAATAAAAAGTAAAGGATTAAAATCACTATGACTCTTCTTTTAGCATGGTCCCTAAAAAATAAAGGTTGATTAAGTTAAGTGGATAAGCAATACAAGACTTGAGTGGTGGTTAGATGCCACGGTTGGTGATGATGAATTCGCCTGGAAATGACATGATTTGATGTTCATTGATATTAAGGTTAAAGTGTTAGAAAATCAGGACGGGATCTGACTTGACCACAATAGAATAATTACAAACTTTTTCATATTTTAATTTTCAAAAATTAATTGAAATTAAATTTTAATTAGAATTAAAATTAATTCTAATTAAATACCAATTATATCCAAATAAGTTTTAATATCTTATATTGATCTTTATTTATTAAATATCTTATATTTAATCATAAAGTTTCTCAAACTTTACAACCAAATCGAACATGATTAAAATAATTTTGCTCTATTCAATCAATTCTTTAGGTGAGACTCATTAGATTCTCAAATATATCGGTAATGATTATAAATTCTAATTCTAATTCAAAATTAGAATTAAATAAATTAAAACTCTTTTTAATTTATCTTTAATTTTTCAATTAAATAAGTTACATTCATAGATCAAGATTGGAGTCTAGCAACACATCATTATTACCTAAATATTTAGGAATGCCAAAGTAGATTTGATTAACCTTTTCGTGCATGATTTTTCTGTATAATTCAATTGTTTCATCATATAATGTTCCGATAAGACGCAGTGCATAAAATTAATGTCTACTTTATTTTGAGTTCAATTATATTAGTTCTCTGTCATTAGCTATTGATTCAATTAATAACATTTATAAACCATTTACAAAAATTCATTTCACCTTAACAAGGATTTCCTAAATCAATACTAATTGAGAACAACAAAATATTCTTTCTAATGTTCTATAATACATTACTATCTTAAACAATGCAAGGAACTATATCAAGTTCACTAAAGAATTTATTAATCCAAATAATCATTTCCACTAAATAAAAAAGTATTGTGGCTTAATTAGCAACCATTGCTACATTGGAACCTTTCCAATTTTAAAATGATATTGTTTTAAGTAAAAATAAACCTTAATTAGGATTTACTTCTAGAGTAAATATCCTTATCTCCTTGAACTTAAATATCAACTCATACATAAAATAATAAATATCATTAGTACTTCATAATTATCTAATATCTAAAATTCTAAACATCTTTAGTACATTATCTATCACTTGAACTTCGAATAGGTGAACAAAATCCAATCTATCTTTATGGATGTAATTCCCATAATTAAGTTGTTTTCATATCCAACAAGAGTTGTTATTGGATAATTATTTTTTCAACAATTCAAAATTAGAATTATTGTTCTCTATAAGCAATATTTCTCTACATACTCTCAATGATGAGGACAACTATACTCCCACTAACCTTTTCGTAGATATGATAAATTCACAATCATCTTTAAAATAAACTCTTTGAACTCATTATGAAAGTTAATCTTTAATGCCTCATAGCCTTTTAACTATACATCAAATGTATCAACAAAGGCACTAGTTCCAATTGGATATACTGTCATGAGATTTGAACTTTTAAAATTTCATCTTACTTCTACTACTTGTCTTGAGAACCATTCTCTTATACTATACATTGAACAAAATAATTAGTTCAATAGATCTGTAAGATTATATCCAACCTTTTGGATATCTCATAACCTTTTATTACCCAATTTATTTATAAACTTAATGGATAATGTATGCTTCAACCAAGCATCACATCGTTGAATAATTAACTTTGACTCTTTCAAAGACTTATCATTTCATATCTAATACAAAATCTTGCTAATTGATCTAATTAGAATGATTAAAGGTTAATCATTATACTAGACATCACTGTAGAAGAAATAATATTACATCAACAATCTCTTATATTATATTTTCCTCATTATATAAATTCATACTCTTATCAATTTAGTTGTGAAGGTATTTGCTAGAGGATCTCATTCCCTATAGATAACTGAAAGTTTAAAACTCCCTACAACGATCTCATCAAAGTACTTCAATATTCTCAATGCCTAATTTCTAATAAGATTGAAACAATTTAAACTTTTCAAAATTTAAAATTAACATTTTACTTTGATACATTTGATTATATCACATAAATTCATTAGTAATATAATGAAACATAAGTATCATCCTTTTATGAATTGTTATTTCATCCAATACATCACATGTATAAGTTTAACAATTCAATATCATCTTCATCCTTTCACTAAAGGTTGATTTGATTATTCTTCAACTTAACAAATTTCACAAGTTTCATACAATTCATAATTAAAAGGATACATGTATCTTTGTATGTAACTTTATGATTCTCATTGTGTTGATTTAACCAAATGACCTAAAAGGATAGTCTCGGTTATCCAACTTTGTAATCCTAACATTTATGCTAAGTATAAATCTCCTTTGATCTGACACATACAAACTATTTGTGTAAAATTGGATCAACTATTGTTAATCAAGAATCTATTTCTTATCATACTTTGAACATTATAACAACGTTGAATCTAAATTTAATATCAAATACTCATAAGCATGAACTATAAATATATATGATCTCTATAATATCTCTTATAGGCAAGAAAAATCATACAATCATTTTCTTCTTATGACAACTATTATCATACTATAGCAAAGCTTTTAATTGATATCCATGTTTATGCTTTTAGTAGGCTAAATTAAGTGGAATATTTCCATCAACGTACTATACCTTTTAGCTCTACTCTATGCAATTATTTTCATTTTGCAATCATGGTGTTAACATACTTCTTACATGTTGTCATCAAAGTTTATGAGACATTAGTCAACTTAAAAATGGCAATATATTTTTTCATCTATATGATTGTGACATATCTCTAAACTTTTTCACATAATACTCAACAGGGATTATAACAAAATGACATAATGGGCATTCAATTTCCTATCTATTATTAAGAACTCTTCTTAAATATATCTTAAGTCCAAGAAATTTGGTTCACTATCTTAGTATCAACTAAACAAGGTAAATTTGATTAACCAGTTTTAAGTGTGTCAATTAATAATTATCCGTAAGTGCAAGACTTAGTTGTAGCTAGTACCTGCAAGTACGGGTTGATCCCACAAAGACGATAAGTATTAGTAATTACTATTATCCTATTATCTACTCTATGAAATTAAATTTTATTTTTAATTAAAGAAAATAAAAATTAAGCAAATAAAATAAAATAGGCAGAAAAACTGAGCAGAGAAACAAGGAATCACTTAGAAAACTATCGAAATCAAGCATTAGTGTCTAATTTATTAATCCCTAAAAATTCTTAAATAGTTGACCTTTTATTATGCAATTGTTTATTGACTATTGGACTGTGAAAATTCCTAGGGTATGCTAATAACTCACTTGAGACTATTAGCAACTACTTTTAGAATTATCAACCGATATTATTCAGGTTAAAGGTACTAAGATTGCTTTACTGATTTGTAAATTTACTATTAGGTTTGACCATAATCTAGAGGTTTTATGTTGTCCTATCATTAGGGTTGCAATCAACTCCTTTCAATTACGATGGATCTATTCATACAAGAATTTTTCAATCTTGATGTCATGAAATCAGATTTTGCACTAATATTTCAGATCTATTAGAACATACATTAAACACATAATAAAACAATAGATCAATCAAAATAATTTCATTAAATAAAAGAATAAAAACATGTTATAGCATAACATAAGGTTCATCTTACTTAAACACTAAGTAAAGGGAAAGTACAAGCTTAAAAGGGAATTTGAAATATTGAATATGTAAAAGAAACTAGAAAATAATAACAATGTGTTTTCAAAGTAGTCTTACTGTTTTTCTGTGTATGTATTTCCGGTTGTGTCGTGTCCTTCTTGTTATAGTGCTGGCGAATTTTTAATGTCTTGTCCTTCTCACGTTCTAGCTAACTTCTTGCCACTATTTTTATCTTCAAACTTAAGCATCTCTTTTGTTATGTCCGTTACTGATGTATTATACTAGTTAATGGCAGCGCTTAAAGCAATTTATAAGTATTCTAAATTCCATGGGAAAAATGTCTGTGATTTGCTTTTCTTAGTGGAGGAGTTGCAAAAAGAGGACGCTTATAATGCATTTTGAAATTTCTTTTCTCTTTTATTTGGTTAATTTGGAAGAGTAATTCTGCTTAAAACAAAGGGTTGTTGAGGTTGGTTGATTATATATATGGTTCAAAGACTTAATGATTCTCGATTAGCTAATAGAAAAAACACGAAGACATAAGTATAGGAAAATAGCAAAGGTAACGATAGCATGAGAAGAAAAGAACAGCAGAAATGCGTATGTATGGAGAAGGATTATCCACGAATATAGTAGGCACTGGTAATTAGCTTGCACGGAAATGGAACTTAACAACAGCGAGTATAAGCAAATAAACATATAATATAATTAATGATTGACGGTAAAAATAGGACTGAGGACGGCGTGAAGAGAGTAGAGAAGCAGCAGCAAGTAGATAACTGCTGCAGCAAAACCAGCGACAAGGGAAATGGTAACTTGGTCACAGAAGTGAGGAACTTGTCCACACACGGGCAGCCAACCAGCATGACTGTTCCCTTTCTTCCCCACTTGGGCTATTGCCAAAGCAGCAGATATACTGGATGTCAGTAACACTGTTGTTACCTGTAATTAATAGTCATTACTTCATTGCAAACGTTTCTTCTGTTATATATGCACATAATACAGTAATGCTGATGTCATAAATTTGAAAATTCACCAATTCCACTCATCCGTACCAAATTTCTATGAAATTTCACAAACTAAAGGACTCTTATCTTGTCACATCAATAATGTTATCTGGTGTTCATATGCCACTTCAATATATTTCCTCTAGTTAAAGTTCTTAAATAGAAAGTAGTTTATCATTACTATGGCAATCTGTTTTAGAAATAAAGTTTATACTTGAGAAAAGGTTTTTCCTACAAAAGCCAAAGTTTGCTGCAGACCATTAATCCTTAACATCTCAATACGGGTCGGCTTTCCTCTGGAGGTTGTTATGACTGTCAAGAATCATTAGACACCTTCTTGGTGAAAGCTATCTAAAACCATGATCTAACGTAAAACTAGTCTGCATTAATATCCATTGACCTTTCATGCAAATATTCGAACATCCACTTCTTTTATCTTCAGGACCTTTAATGGAATCCCACATTCCACACATGTACTTAATAGACACTCGAGATACCTAATAGATAAAAATTAGCGTTAAAGATTATATTACCATGTCCATGATGATAACTAAGTGCCCAAAGATGCTTTTGGAGGAAAGAAAGATGACAATGAGGCTATAAACACCGGCGATTGCTTCCGCGATCACGAAATACCTGCATGCAAATAGATAACCTGATCAGTGTGTTACTATAAACAAAAAACAACGATCATAATCATGGTAATAGCTGGATTGAGAACTCTCACTTGAATGCGGGGGTGTTGCTGTATTTAGCAGTGAAGGTCAAGTTCAAAACTTTGGCAGAGTCGTGGGTGTCCACCATGATAACCACGGCCACCACGGTTCCAGCTAATGCTAGAAGCCTCAGAACAATGGTGAAAGCCTTTTTAATCTTGCCCATGGGGATGTTTTCTCTTCAAAGTCTCTAGGAAGTTGGAAAAAATGGAAGCTTTGGACACAAACCAAGATACTCACCCCAGTTTAAGTAAAACAAGCCCAAGTCGTGTCTAGAGAAGACAGATAAAAGGTTGGTAGGGCCACTTGTTTCGTATAGGATCATTGAAGTGGAAGTGTTCGGTAACCGGTCAAATGCACGAAGTCGTACCAGCAAAGGAAGTATATGATCTGTGACAAGAAAAAGACAACTTTTTAGAATAGTAAATTTGGGGATTTTTATCATGTTCACGTACATGTAACCTTAGAAGCCTGTTGTAAGTCAGTTTTCAGCATTTGGCAATTATTATTTGAGAGTCTGTTGAACTAAACTCGTATAGATTTTACCATTTGAGATCACGTAGACGTCTGAGTTCTGTACTTAATTACGGTCTCTTCACGATAAGGCAACAAAAGATGACACTGTTTCTGCTTCTTCGAGAGCGCAAAGGCCAGAGGAAAAGGGCTGTCTTTCTAAATGTCAGTCATACGATTTGTATGACGTTAAATACTTCCTATCAAATTATTTTAATAAAAAAATATGTAACTAATTGCTAACTGTATCTTAATCTTCAACCTTATCTTTTAGATGTAATATGTAATATGAGCTTAATTACATATTCCGGACCAAACGTAAAGAGAAATAAACGAAGAAATGAGAAAATACTTAATTTCGGTTCTGTAATTTCAAACGAGCTTTTTGAGGTTAAAAAAAGCGCGAATCTACTATCACATTCACGGAAATTGCTCACCAGGGCACGGTTATCGTCTTTCTATTGTTTTCTCAAAACGTAAACTCTTTTAACGGGTTAGAGAATTCGTATGCTTATGAATGATATAAATACCTGCAAAGACTTTAAATCTTATATATTTAACTTTTGCAATGAGAAAATCCATAGATGTTAATAGTAATTATATTTAACTTAATAGATATAATAATAATTACCAATAAATTATTCATCTACAAAATAATTCTTCCAATACAAATAAACTATTTATTTGATTAAATAAATAAATTGCAAGAAAATTATTTTATAATTGAATAAATAGAGTATTCTGAAAAAAATTAAATAATATGTTCTACACGCAAATAAAAGAGCCAACGATGGTAAGTATTATGTTAATATATGCTTCGGTACTTGTATCATTATATTAAGTATTGACATGGTCATACAAAATTTTAATAATGAAAAATTGAAAATAAATAAATATATACATAAAGAAAGAAGTAAGAAAAGATGTTAACTGATACTTATTACATTGGAAGATATCGTCAACGTACACATATTATTTCCAAAGTACAACCTTTCATGCAGCTAGATTAGTAGAATGTGAATTTATTTTAATTTGTAATGATATAATTAAATTTAAAAATAAAACTGAATTATTTATCTAAAATAACTAATATTATGATTGAATAGTTACCAAAATAATTTTTTTATATAATTAGTTTATATATTTATTTTGTAAAAAAAGTGAATCTTCTTTCCCCGATATTTAATATATTAAATTAATCTTAATTCTATCTCTTATCATTTCTAGTAAAATATACTTTTGTTTTTTAAGATTTGTGCTAAATTTTAAAATAGACCTTTAAAAATTTGGTAATATTAAAAATAATATTCATTAAATTAAACTATTTGAGTTTAGATTCACAAATGTCTTTCTTTATGTCAGTTTCAATTGTGACCCAAATCTAGAATATTTTTTTTTTGGTAAATACAAATCTAGAATGTTGACTTCTAATATATGTAAACTTTATTTTAAAATAATTTCCCAAAACATGCATTAGAAATAGGTTCAATTATATAGCCATATAGTGATTATTAGTTGTAATGTTCCCAGAACCTTGTGGATGTTATTATTGTTGTTAGTTATATAATGTTATTAAATAATAATAAGAATGATGATGATGATAATTACAATAATTACTAATAATTATATAAAACCTTTTTACTTTTAAAAAATGCCTTGCTTATGTTAGGAACCATCGTTTGAGAAGCTGATGAGATTCCAAAGATGGGTTGTTCAGTGGATAGGTCAAGATCGACACCAATAAACACAACAATTGTACTGTCGCCAGAAATGGCCATACTTATAAGTTTAGCCAATTTAGTCTTAGATGGTCTACGAAAATTTATGATAGTGAGCTTTGTGCACATAAGAACACATGAACCAACGATGTTTTCTACCAAGTTTTTGGCATTAGGAAGCATAGTCACCTGCATGATAGCTAATAGTGCAGAGCATTACACGGTTGACAGGTGTTTTAGGTGTCAGTCAACGCTGGCTTGTTTCGGAAGTTTAACAGTGTTGTGAGTCGAGCGTTAATTAATGGATGCTTATTTGTTTGGTTCTACTAAATTTGGACTTTAGAAATATTAGTTGTTTTCGTGGATCAAAAGAAATGGAAGTTGTGGGTAACTATATGCAATTAAAATCTTATCCTTTTCATATTTAAAGATAACTTTGAGAGATATAAGCTGCATGAGACTTGAACACACGATGATAGAAGAGTTTTAGAGTCTAAATAACTTTCTTCAACTATAATTTTATTAAAGTTTGATTTTTAGAATTTATTTAGGAATAATATTGTTGTGTGTGTGTGTATAATTGTACTCAATTTTAGAGGTTGCTAGCAGAAGTCTTTTAAGAGAGCTTTAGAAAAAGCTAAAAGAGCTAGATAAGCTAGAGTTGTCATGTGAGGTGTTCTTGAGTGAGAGAACTTAAAACTTTTATTGTATCTTACTATTTGATTTAGTGAATTTTATTATCAATTTATCCCATAGTTTTAACTTCTACATTAGAGATTTTTTCACATGAAAACCATGTATTTCTAATTTTTTATCCATCTTTATTATACGAGTAGTTTGTTGTTGGTTGATTTATCTCAGAGATCTTATGAGCGTTATTGCTTGAAACCCCATATCAGAGCCTTAGAGAGTGGCAATAACTCTATGATGAAGTAGAAGTTTACCAACTACTCGATATGGAGAATGATGGAAGATCTCATGTATTGTAAGGATCTCTATGATCCAATTGATGTTACAAAAGTGTAAAATACGTTGTTCCATCTAAGCCAGAGAATATGAATAATTAAAAGTGAGAGAAGATGAAGCGAAAGACCTTGGGATGGTGAATTGATATCATTATCTTTAATCATGTATCCCAAAAGATAGATCCTCTCGAGTTATGAAAGAAGTTGGAGGTCTCTATGAGAGGAAGACCACTCACAACAAGTGTAAACTTGTAATTAAAGGCTAAGAAATTGGTCTCGAATCATCTCAGTGATTTTTAGGACATTATCAATAAGTTGACCACTATTAATATTATCTTTGATGATAAAGTACAAGCTTTGTTCTTGTTAAGTTATTTACCAAATGGTTGGAAAACTTTGGTTGTGATTATCAAAAAATCCGCTCCTAATGGTGTGCTTTCTTTGGACATGATTAAAGAGAGCATGTTCAATAAAGAGATTAGGAGGAAGGAGATTAGAGTCAACAATGTGCATGCTCTTTTGACCAAAAAAAAAAAAGAAGAAGAAGCAAGAGTATAGGTCCCAAATGGTAAGGCAAGTCAAAGAATATGTCGAAGTTGAGAGATGGCAAGAACACCAAAATGTGTCACTACCCCACTAAACCTAGTCATATAAAGAAGCTCTACTACAAGTGGAAGAGAGATTTAAAAAAAGACAACTAGAAGGATGGAGACGATAATAACACTACAGCTTGCATGACTAGTAGGTATTTCCTTATTAGTCGCTTAGATTCAGAGTCACTTATTGATACAAGGGCATCTTATCATTATGCTCTAAGAAGAGAGTACTTCCCTAACTATAATAGTGGTGATTTTGAAGTGTAAAGATGAACAATTAAAGCTTCGCTAGCATCATTAACATGGGAGATAACGTATGTGCTGAAGAATTACATGTTGTTCAAGAAAATACTTCATCAGATTTGTGGTACTAGAGATTGGGACATGTTATTGAGAAAGGGATCAAGTTACTAGCTGGAAGATCACATATTCCTACGAAGACTACGATTTGTCTTAACCCCTGTGATCATTGCAAAGCTAGAAATCAACATAAGTGTCTTTTATAAGAAGTTTACAAGGAGGAAGATGGAGATGCATTTAGTGCACTCCGATATATATAGTCCTATGAAGGCAAAGTTCTTGTGTGGTAATAAGTACTTGTTACGTTTATCAATGATGATACATGTAAGACTCAAGTATTTATGCTAACAACAAAAAGCCAAATGCTAAAGAACTTTCAGATATTTCATGTCATAGTGGAAAGGGAGACGAAGAGAAAGCTGAAGTATCTCTAAACTGACAATAGAGTTGAGTATACCTCCAACGAATTTAAAGAATACTATGATATGGCATAAGACATGAGAAGAAAGAACCTACTACCTCACAGTATAATGGTGTTACTAAGAGGATGAATAAAACCATTATGGAGAAAGTTCAGTGTATACTTTGAATTTCAAAGTCTTTTTGAGGTGAGACAGCTAAAATTGTTGTATACGTGATTAACATAACTCCTTTAGTCCCTTTGGAGCTTGATATTCCTAAAAGAATGTAGAAATGGAAGGATCCAAACTATCTACACCTGAGGGTGTTCAAATGCAAAACTTTTAAGCATGTGCCAAAGGAGCAGAGATCAAAATTGGATTCAAAGACTACTCTTTATGTGTTTGTTGGATATGGTGATAACCCAAAAAAGTGAAAGCTAGTTATAAACAAGGACATAGTCTTCTATAAGTATAGGAAGGCTACAAATCTCATTAAAGAAGATAACACTACTTCTAGTTATGTATTTATTGGTAATATGGATAATTCCCCTGTGTTTACTTCCATTGATCAGCCTACAAGTGAAGAAGGTGAGGGACATAAGCTAGAATAGGATAATAATCAAGTGAAACATGATGGAGAGGAGGCACATAAGTCACATCCTATGGATATGTAGAAGGTGTATATGTGTTATGAGCAGGGGGAGCAACTTGTTTAAGTATTAGAAGATGTTCAACTTCGAGGTCAATTAGTAAGAAGAAGCCTTCGACAAGATATCCTAGTTTGGAATATCTTTTAGTCATTACTGAGGAAGAGCCAGAGAATCTTCATATGCTTAATTTTTAACTTGATTTCACTTTTATACTCTTAAATTCATCTTTTTGAACTCTCATGCAGAAGCTTAAGACAAAAATAATAACCATATGATCACTCCAAACTAGTTTCCTTTTGACTTATTATCTATGTTGACATTACTCTCCATTTTCATCTTAATAATAAACTTAAAAACATGTGTCATCTCCATTTATCATAAATACTAGAGGCGATTACCTGTGTGAAAGGGACAATATTTTATCTGTCTAATATACTCTTTAATTCATACGTAACATATGTCATATAAAGCAAATATATTTTAGAATCAAATACTATGTTATACTTATTACTTAATAAACGATGTCAACTCCTATTTATATTTGAACATGACAATACATTGAATGAACATACATAGAGAAATGTTAATCATTTACATTTTAATATCTACATATTTATAGTGATTTCATATGCCTAATGTATATATCTCAGGAAAATAATTTTATCATTGGGTGTACCACCATATCTAATGTAGATATATATTTTATGCTCACTTCTCGTTGTGCAACAATATCTTTCACATAGTTGTACTTGCATCTATATGTTTGGTTTTATAATAAAATTTAGGATCTTTAGTATAAGTGATTTCCACTTGACTATCATAGTTGATTATTATTGGATCAATCTCGCTTATAGTGGCTCCCAATTTAACTAATAATCGTCTAAGCCATGCAGCTATTTTTACTAAGTTGAAAATGCTTTTGGCTTCCCTTTTTGATAAAACTATCATGATTATTGCTTTCTTTTTCATGATATATCACCATTATTGAGTAATAAAACAAAATTGGAGGTTGATTTTCTCTCATCTAAATCCTCTCCCTAAGCTGCATCTGTATACCCTTAGAATATGTAGGTCTTTACCTTGATAACACAATGTATAATCAATAATACCTTTTTATATATCTTAATATTCTCTTTACTACTTTCTAATATGCTTGTCTTGGGTTGGCTGATATCTGCTCACTATTCCAACAACATAAAAAATATATAGCCTTGTATATATAAAGACATACATGAGACTTCCAAATACATTGGAATAGGGAACTTTCTTTAATTGTTTCCTTTTTTGAGGTGTAGATGGGCAAAATGTCTTATTGCTACCTTCACCTTTAGTAATAGGATTATCAATTGTCTATGAAATTGTTCTAAATTTTTTTGAATATGTATCGCTTGAGAAAGTAAAAATAATCTCTTTGAACAATTTCTTGAAATCTTAGCTCTAAAACTTCACTTATGTCTTTCATCTAAAATTTTGATGACAACTAGTCTTTGATTTGCTTGATAAACTCACAATCATTACAAGCAATCAAAATCTCATTTACATATAAAAATAAAATATCAAAGTTATCTTTGTATCTTTTAATATATACACATTGATCTTAATCAAGCATATGATGATCATATGAAATGATTACGTATGAAAACAAATGTACCTGCCTTGAGAATTACTTTGGACCATAAATTGATTTTAAGAATTGATACAGTTTATGTTCTTTGTTTATCTCAATAAAACCTACATGTTATTCTATATAGATTTCTTCTTTTAATTCTATATTTTAAAAATTAGTCTTTGCATCCATTTGATGTAATTTAATATCAAACTGGCTACTGTAGCCAAGACTAAACGAATTGAAGCAAACCTTACAATAGGTGAAAATGTCTCGTTATAATCTATTCCCTCCTATTGTGTATATCTTTTTTTCCAAAAGGTGTGCTTTGTATTTTTCAATACTACTTTTAGTATTTCATTTTATTTTGAGAATAAATTTGTTTCCAATATCTTTTTTGCCTATTATGGAGATTAACTAAGTTTTATACTTAGTTCAAGCTTAAAGAAGTCTTTTTGTCATTACTTTCATCCATTCTTCTTTAGCAAGACTAGTAAGAAACCCATGTACATTCCTCGACTTATCATCTTCTTATGGGTTAATTTTGTGAATTTCTCCTTTTATTTCAAATGACTTCAAGGAATCATGTCATAATTACTTTGGTGTAAATATGGTTCATAAGAAATAAATTAATAAATGTCTTGATTATTTCCACATAGATAAGATACAACAGGTAAACTTTCAGTGAATTATAACCTTAATTAACCTTAAGATAATTCTTCAAGTTCTAGACTACTCCTATTTAGATACAAACCCTCTTTATGATTCCTTTTAATAGAATCATTTTTAAAAAAGTGACGTGTTTTTATTCAAATTCAGTTAAACCTTTATTATCTTGTTCGCCTATAAACACATATCCTTTTGAGCGTTCAGAGTATCTAATAATGATACTTTTCTTTCCTTTTAGACCTAGTTTCCTATATATGTATGAATACAGGTAGCACACCCTAGTAGGTGATTGGTAAATTTAATTATACCATCATATACCTAATATTTTCCAGTTGCATTTTGTTATATCTTTTGGCAACACCATTTTGTTATTGGGTTCGAGGAATAGTTGAATGTCTTTGTATTCCTTTTTCATCACATAACATCTTAAACTTATCAAATAAGTATTCTTGTCCTTGATTAGTTTTTAACACTTTTATTTTCTTATCTAATTGATTCTATAGCAAATTTATATACTTTATAAGATAATTGAACTCTTCCAATTTGTAAAAAATCAAATAGATGTGACCATAATGAGTATAGTCATCTATAAAAGTGATGAAGTATACAGCCCCATGCATTTCCCTTACATTCATTGGACTATAGATGCCAGAATGAATTAATTACAATGGATAGGAAGCTCTTGTTCCCTTTTTAAATGATTTTCTTGCCATTTTACCAACTATAAAATCTACATAAAAACTAAGAATAATTAATACCAACATAAAATAAGATTCCATCGAATCTTAGGAGAAAATATTAAGGATAAACCACCATACATGTCTAATTTATAGGTTCCAATCCCTTATACAACAACCCTTGAAATAAATCCTACATAAATCTATGGTGTTCCATATAAGATTTTTTTGAAATTTGACGAAGGCATCCTTATCCTTCACTTCATGATTGGTTACTCATAAGTCTATAATCCAAAATGGATATAATCTAGTTAGAAAAATAGAGTAAGAGACATTATAGAATATATTTCTATACAATAAGATCCTACCTTTTTGGGCTTGCTATAATCATGAGCAAACTGGCCATTATTGTCATAATTAAGGCACTTTACTCTTTTCATGTTTTGCTTTCTATAATGACGTTTTTCTTTTTCATGATGGTTCCACTTTGCCTTCTTTATATTATGAGTATAGTAGGTATTTCTTCTACCATTTTCCCATTTGGGCCTACCATGATGCTTACAATTTTAGTTCATAGTTTCATATAAGCTATAACCAAACTACATATAACTTAGAGGATATTTAAAGGCTTTAGGATGTTCTTCTTCTTATATAAGATGCCTCATAACATTTTCCATCTTTTTTATGCTCTCATTTTGAGTTAGATTCTTCTTCATATGCTCCCAACTCTAAGACAATAAATGAATCACGACTTGCTCTTGCTACTCATATGATAATTCATTATCAACGTCATGCAATTCACTTATCATGTTTAATATATGCTTTAAATGCTTTTACATTCTATAATCCCATTTTTTCTTGTATATACCAAACTTAATACTAAGTGACTATACTTTGGTCACTGAGCTGTGTCTAAAATGTACAGCTAAGTAGACCACATGTCCTTAGCAGTTTTATACTTGCAAAACTCACGTATTATATTGTTATTCATACTACTCAGCAACATAATGCGAGCTAGTTAGTTCCTTTTCCTCCATATTTCATAACCATTATGATCCTTTTTTTAGGTCATATTCCCTTCCTCAGGAATATCCATGGTTATATTTAATAGCGCGAAAGCCTGTTACTCCTCTCGTATTTATTGAATTTTCATGTTCTTGATTTTATAATTATCACCATTGAATTTCTCACCTTTGTTAAGTTAGTAGCAATATTTTTTATTGCAGTAGCAATAATTGAAGCAAAATGTTTCAACAGAAAGAAAAAAATATATACATGCACATTAATGTCATATCATATATATATATATATAATGAGCAATCAGATTTCAGTTATCATGGAAATCAAAAGAGCATGTATGTTCTTGATCATCATTTGTATGACACTTAAATATTGATTATCATACGAAAGTGGAACTTTCCAAGTAAAAAATCATATAATGTATGCTTTGATAATTTGAATAATATTAAGTTTAACATATATAAATAAACATAATTCATATAGTTCAATACAATTTGGTTCAATACATGATGATTATATAACATGAACATTGCCCAAATATAATGAACCATATGTAGAATAAAGTTAACCAATTCATGTGATAAAACCCTTAAAGCTAGATGTAAAAATTTTCTAGTTATTTTGATCGAAAGATCAATCTGATAAAAAGTCATAACCAATTCTTTTTTTCGAAGTTCGCTCTTAAACATTATCACCAACCATTTATATGTCTGTGGGTTGGGCCAATCTAAGTTCTAAAAAGCATGCTTAACAGTTCAATTTTTGGTTCGAACAATATTGAAAGTCATGTACTTCATTTTAGCCTCTACGAAAGCCATACATCCTCCGAAATACAACTCTTGCATTAAGTTACTAACAATAATAACATAAAATGTTAGATCTTTATGCATGTATTGCATTTGGAGCAACTGCACTAATATGATAATGACTTGTCTAAACTGTGCCGCAGTTTGCATAACTTTAGTTAACCTTACTATAATCAATATTTTCTTGAAAAAAAATTTAGGAATTAAAAACCACAAATCTAGAAATCATAAAATAAATTATTTGACCACACAATAAAGAACTCATGCTCATAATGATACTATATTTATTGTAACTTACTTAAATCAAAATTTCAATTATTATTAAACTAATCATTTTATTTTAGTTATAAACCCACTTCTAATTTATTGTTAAATTCATGAACTTAATAATTTAAATTCAATTAGAAACTTATTTCAATTATAATTTAACTAATCAATCTTAATTACTATAAATTTTTGATTTGTTTAAAAACTTATATCTAAGTATTATTAAATTCATGAAAATTCATAATGTATATAACTAACCAAATTATCACACACACACGTGCGTACGCATGCCCACACACACACACACACATACACACACACACACGCACCCCCCCCCCCCCCACACACACACAACAATGGGTCTATTTAAGTTCAAACTTATAGCTAAAAAAAGAAAAACAAGTGGCCCATATTCTATTATATTTTATAGCTTAAGACATTAAAACCTAACCTATAGATTATTTTTGTTGTCCATTTAAATGGGCCCAAATTTACTTCAAACATTAGACCATAGTCTTATGTGTGAAAAACCTAAAACACTTTATGTTTCAACCATTGTCTCCTATATTGCTTGCAACTGATGGAAGCAACAATAACGGAGGTGAAGTTGCCATAATGCCACTTTCCATTACTTGTCGATGTTTTGCCATTTTGTCTAAAAATGGGACAAATTTATAGATGTAGTCAAATTATCATTAATGATAAGATAATCATAACTTCTTTTTTGTTGTCCACTAGTCATTATCACTATCTAAAGATGATTAGTTATAATCCAAACAAGTTATAGAAGATGATCAATCTAACAAAAGATACAATTTCAATTTATCAAGATAAAAATTATGAATAAGATGTATATTAAAATTGATTTGAAAATAATGTTTGAAATCCATGCCTAGATAATATGATCTTTTCATTATTATATGTAGCAATAATTAAATTACTTATTTAGATATGATTAATTGCCACCAGTTATTTAGATATGATTAATTGCCACCAATCGAAGAATACTTGTAAGAACCTCTTTTCTTGCAAAAATCCTTTATTTATGTTTAGTTCATATGATTATTATCAGTTATTTGAATCATAAATTATCTTTTATATAAATAATTTTGACAACACGGTTAGGCATCAATAAATGCAACTTTAAACTCATCAGGTGTGTATATACTTGGTTAAATAATTCCATATGAGTTTAGGCGGACTCTAGTGATAAAATACATGTTTCCTATAACTATTTATGTTTGGGTTCATCGTATACAATATTCTAGAATAAAACATCAAATAAATTATAAAGTATAAATTATTTATTATATTTTTAGTATAAATATATATTATTATGAATGATGATTAAACCAATCAAGTTTCTTAAAACATTATGTTTATGTAGCCTTTTATAATTCTTTATTATTAAGAAAAAGATATGTTAATGATATTTTAGAGGACTACATCATTATTCAAGTGTCTTAAAGTTCAACATATATATGTCACATGCTTACAATAAAGAATTATAGATATGCACTTACCTAATAATTGTAAGAGATCATAACATATAAAAGCCTGATAATATTAATAATCATAATTTATTCCATGGCTTCATTATATAACAAAATGAAAACACATAAAATATGATCAAAATAGTAAATAAGTAACCAAAATCATGATATGTTGTTTTTAAGCATGCAAGACAATGAATAATTGAATGAATATATCGACATATAAAAAATGATATATGACAAATGACTTTAGTTATATGTTTTAAATAAATGACAATAATGATTAAAATGTTGATTGTTGGGACCCGATCTCGGAACCGGACCCCAACCGGAAAAGCGAAACTCGAATTGGAACGAAATGGACAAATCGAATTCTTAATGGAATCGAAACGAATCGAAGGCGAACGAAGGAAAATTGCATGGTTCGAAAATCGACAGCAAACAAATTACCGACATCCGATAACATACACTTTAGAAAAACTATCGCGTTTCCCTTGAGTAAAAACGACAGCTCCTTCTTCTGCTTCTTTAATGACTATAAAATGACCATCATGCCCTTCCTTACATGCCTAAAACTTTAACTCTTTAAGTGATCTTCCATAATTGCCCCTGAAACATTCTTGAAAATTTGACATCTTCCTTCCTTAATTTGATCAGGTAAACGAAATAATTTGGTAACACTTCCTTCTAGAGAAGTGTTCCTCTATGTCTCATCTTTCAAATGACACCAAAAATACTCAATTCGGTTCAGAAATGAAGGAGTTATGGCCAAAATACTTTCGGACCTTTACAAAACCTGGACTGAACATTACTTCAAACCTCACTCTAGAAATTGAACATCTTAGGGGCTAAATTGAACTTCAATCCCTTCACATGATTTGTAGCCCCATGTCTCAATTTTGTTTTGCCTCAAAAATCAACTCAATCGGATCTCTACACATCAAGAATTTATCAAAATACTGAACCATGTTCAGAAAATTATCTAACTCATAACCTTTAACCAATCCTCTGACTTTTGATTCAATCAATATCTTTCCATTTAATCTCCTAAAAATCATAATTTTCCATGAAGAAGTAGCTAATTGTCTTAGGAATCCAACACTTCAAAAACCAAGTCAATCGGATGTCGGACGGAGAAATTATAAACAAAAGATTGCAAAAGGGGTCGGAGTAAAAGCAAAATAACAGAACTTCATATCTATTGATAAAACCGAATTTTCCAAAAATCATAACTCTTGATCCCGAACTCCAAATTTGCCAAATTTGGTATCAATAAAAAGATCAAAGGAAGTTCTACAACTTCCATGAAGAACTCAAAATCAAATTCAGTCTCTAAAAGGGTCAAAAAGTCCACACAAAGTGGCTGTCC
>JAOQMQ010000002.1:20307424-20327399 GCA_027563845.1 Erythroxylum subrotundum
TTTTTCTCTTTATTTCTTGATTTTTAACTCCATTAAAGCAATTTATTCACTAACAATTTCATTTAAACTTCAAATGCTATTTTAGGCCATACCTTAACATAAACCTCAATAACAAAAACATTTTTTGCCTATCTTAATCTCATCTAACAATTCATATTCTTAATTTTCTTTTTCTTTATTTATTTTAATTTCCTCATTTCATGTCACTTGACACTTCAAAAATTTCAAGAAAATTTTAGGGTCCAACATTGAGGACTATGTGCATAGGTAAACAATGAAAGTGGGTATAAATCATGTGAATGGAGCTAACAAACTATAAGGTGTGTCCTAGTTAGATCTTAAGAAGTTTTGTTGTTACAATGAACAACTTGATTCAAGATGAGGTTATATTTGTTGGGCATATATAATTATTAACTTCAAGTAGCCCTTTTCCAATAATTTCTAATACCTTCTCAAAATACTAGTAAACCTTGCTATACATATTGTCAGTATATGACATAACTGCTCTACTTGTTAGTTTTAAATGTAAATAATAAGATATGATTAAAACATACTTATATGATTAATATTGAAAAAATAACTTATAAATTTTTGTATTCGTATCCATTAATGAAAGGAATTTTTTACATAATTCTTAAGTTGTCTTTTTTCTCCTCTAATTTTTCGATACTTAATAAGATACTTGATATTATCTTATCATGTTTTTCATGTGTTTCTTTCTTTTTAGTTTCTTATCTTTTATCTTATTACATATTTTAAAACAAAAGGAATAAACCCTTTAGTGTTAGAACATAATGGAATTGCTCTAAATGTTTAAAATGTTGAAGCAGTTATCAATATTTAATTTTATCATGGGTGTATTTTCCTTTAACCTCTCACTCATACATAATAGATTTTTTTGAAGAAAAGAAATGAATGAATCAAGAAATGAGAGTTATAAACAATATAAATCTAAGTAAAACATATAATAATAAGTAGTATAGCAAAACCAACATATTGCCAAACAATAGTGCGACCAATCTAAGATATTAAGGGTAATAAGAATTAGAAACAACTAATACTTTATAACATCCCAGATCACCCCCTTATAGATATTGTCTGCTTTGAGCCTTGGCCCAACCAAGCCCTTACGGTTTTACTTTTCCCGAAGCCTTCCCAGGAGGTCACCCATCCTGGAACTACTCTCACCCAAGCACATTTAACCTTGGAGTTCCGATGGGATCCGGTGCATTAGGCTATGAAAAACGCGTCTGTAAGGGAGAGGTATCCATACCCTTATAACACGTACTTCGTTCCCCTCTCCAACCGATGTGAGATCTCACACTCTCCACCCCCTTAGGGCCCTGCCCTCTTTGGGGTCCAGCCTAGCTGGCACAACGATTCGGGTATCAGCTCTGATACCACTTGTAACATCCCAGATCACCAGCTTACAGATATTGTCCGCTTTGAGCCTTGGCCTAGCCAAGCCCTCACGGTTTTGCTTTCCCGAGGCCTCCCAGGAAGTCACCCATCCTAGAACTACTCTCACCCAAGCACATTTAACCTCAGAGTTCTGATGGGATCTGGTGCATTAGGTTATGGAAAACGTGTCTGTAAGGGAGAGGTATCCGTACCCTTATAAGGCGTACTTTGTTCCCTTCTCCAATCGATATGGGATCTCACACTCTCCACCTCCTTAGGGCCCAGTCCTCTTTGGAGTCCAGCCTAGCTAGCACAACGGTTCGGGTGCCGGCTCTGATACCACTTGTAACATCCTAGATCACCCGCCTACAGATATTGTCCACTCTAGGCCTTGGCCCATCCAAGCCCTTACGATTTTGCTTTTCCCGAGGCCTTTTCAGAAGGTCACCCATCCTAAAACTACTCTTACCCAAGCACATTTAACCTCGGAGTTCTGATGGGATCCGGTGCATTAGGCCATGAAAAACGCGTCTGTAAAGGAGAGGTATTCGTACCCTTATAAGACGTACTTCGTTCCTCTCTCAAGCCGATGTGGGATCTCACATTAATATTATCCCACACCATTTTGTCCCAACTTGACTTTTGATCTTCTTGCAACAAAGCTTTACATTTCCTTGTACTAAAACTTCCAATCTTGTTAGCTAGCTACTAGATCATGTCCTCTTCATTTTCCTGGCAATTTGGCAGTTGTTTAAATATGATTCTTGTTTTTCTGTTGTTATTAAATGGCCAATACCATTGTTTATCTCGTAAGAGTTTACTTACTTTAGTATCAACTCTCACCACCCTCCTTAGATGTCGAAGTTCTTCCACTTTGAAGAGGGGGCCCTGTAATGCCAATAGTAATACCAGAAGAGAGTTTTTTTCTCCATACCATATCTTATGAAAAAGTAAGTTCTGCATATAATTTCTCGATTCTAGTATCTCCCTTAGAGTTCCTAACATTTCTTGCTTTTGTTTCAAAACCTATAAGTTGTTGATTAGTATAAATTTGTTGTGTACCCACTTCACCTATAAGTCTTATTTCTTGCTACACAACCACCATAAATTTTTCATCAAATTAACTTTACTATTCAGTATAGAAGAGCATAAACCCAATCCACCTTGATGCTTTGGCTTGTATAGTTTACTCCTATTGATTTTTTATTTGCTCTTGTGCTTTGATCCAATCCATTCCATAAGAACAATTTGAGCTTTCTATCTACTTCCTTGAGGATTCTCCTTGGCAATGATAGGTGGTTAAGCCAGTAATTAGTAAGATGGCTTAGGATCAACTGGATGAGATGTAGTCTACCCATATAGCTTAAGTGTCTATTGATCTATTGATTAATTCTTCCATCTATTGATTCCAACAATGGCCTGCAATCTGTTGCTGAAAGCTTCCTTTGGGATATTGGTACTCCCAAATATTTGAATGGTAAGTAGCATTACATTATCCCCATCTATATTGCCTTAGCTACTACATCTCTGCTAGACTTACAATATAAGTAGAAGAATCTTTTCATTGGTTACTTCTCAATCCAGGTAGCTCCTGGAACTCCTCTATTAAATTTAGGAGTATATTTATTGAATGGCTTTTAGCCCTGCAAAACAATAGCAAATTGTCAGTAAAATCAAGGTGAGTGATTTCCAATCCTCTACATATATGATGGTACTGGAACTCCGTATGAATCCTATACATGGTAATCCCATAAGAAGATATTAAGCCAAGAGATATAAATGAGGCTTTTATTGATTCTACTTAAAGAATGGATGAAAGTGATAAAGAAAAAACCTTTTTAAGTTTGAATTAAGAATAAGATTTTTTTGATCTCCCTTATAGAAGTAAAACTTTGTTGAACAAATAGATTTTCAAAATAAAGCAAAATATAGATGATAGTATCAAAAGATGTAAGGCATACCTTGTGGCTAAATTATATACACAATATGAGAGAATTAATTATGGAAATTCATTCTAACTGTTGGTGAGTTTTGTTTCAATATGATTCGCTTTGGCTATAATAGGCATTATAGTTATCAAACTACTCCAAATGTACGTAAAAGACTTTTTGTACAATTAAAAGAGGAAATATATATGAAACAACCTATATCTTTCACTAAAAATTTTTAAAAAGCATAAATATGGTGATTACTAAGGTTATAACCTAAAGTAGTTTTTTAGTATTATTTCCTATAATTTTAATATGATTAATGAATATCAAAATGTACACATTAAAAGATTCGAATATATATGTTTAATTTTATCCTTATATATTGATGATATTTTGATTATTAGTAATGATCTTGAATTTGTTGAGCAAATAAAAAATTATTTATCATCCAAATTTAAGACAAAAGACATAAGAGAAGCTACATACACCCTTAAAATCAAGATTTAAGGGATAGTTCAGATAAAATATTATCACTTTCATAAGTCACATATATCTAAAATAGTTGTTAATAATTTTATGAGTAATATTATAAATTAAATAACACTTTTATTGCTAAAAGAGGAAGTCTCATTTGAAAGTTACAATTAAGATGCTAAAAGAAGGAGAATAAAAAAAAGTTCTTCATTCTAGTGGAGTTAGCGGTCATATATATGCAATGATGTGTATAAAACTAATATTTGTTATGTCATTGGTATGATGAGCAATTATCAATCAAATCTAAGTAAAACAAATTAAAAAACCGTAAATAAAATATTATGGTATCTAAAAAGGCGATGTCAATTAGATATTATGCTATTAAGGCAATGATGATATAAAAGGTCATACAAATGTAGATTGGAGAGCATATTTAAGCAAGAAACCATCTACTCAGAATTTTTACTCAACAATGGGGTAATATCATGGAATAGTAAGAACTAATCATGCATTGTATTATCCATAATAGAACTCTAATATGTAGCACTTTCAATTACATTATAAGAAATTGAATGAGTCAAATGGTTTTTGATCGATTTAAGTATTATTAGAAAGTAAGAATGATCCAATATTGATTAACTTTGATGTCAAGCATCAACTACTTATTTAATGTTTATTGTAAACCCAAGCACATAAATAGTAAGTATAATCACATGATAAATATAAATGCATACGGCAAATTGAATATAGAGTACATGTCTATACATAATACAATGGTAGACTCAATGGCAAAGCCAATTTCAACAGGGGTGTATATTGAGCATATGAAGTCCATAGGATTATATTGATATTGATGTAATAATGATGTATATTTTCAAGTGAATGTTTATTAATTGTATTGATAATAATAAAAAATTGTTTTTTATTATATCTATCTAAGTGGTAATATATACTAAGTTGTTTACGATGTAATAAATATTACTTAATTTAAATTTTTTACTTGATTGTAAACACTTAATTCTATTCAATATTTGCTTTATGTAAAATAGTTGAATGTGAATTAAAAAAATATAACAAGTAAGAGATCGAACATCTCGTATGCTAGATGACCTCCATTATTTTGAAATAAATCATTTAGGTGATAATTGAGATTAAGAAGTTTGAAATAAGAATGTTGCCCTAATAAGAAAAAGAAAGTTATTGTATCTTGGAGTGATCAAATGATAATATATCTACGTTAAGTTGTTAGATGTGAGTTTTAAAAAGACAAATCGTAAAGTAGATTAATAAACCTAGATTAGACATTAAGCATATATAAACTGTCATTTATACGATCTGTCATAACTAGAAGAGAAATATTTTAAGAGAAAGGCGTTAATACCATAACATGACTCTTATCATGTATGCAAAATCGATTAAGAAAGGATGAATATAAATTAAAAGATCATAACTTACAATGTGTGAGATCCTATAAATTATATGAGCCTCATATTATACCTTGAATACTTTTCTCTAGTGCTTGCAAATTATATTTAACTTTTGCTACTTTATAGTATTACTAAAGGATCATGTGTAATTTGATTCTATAATATAGCTAAGTCTACTTTAACATTAATCAATTTATTAAAAAGTTATATATTACTAATAGGTTTATAACAAAAATAGAACTTATGAAATATGTTGATCATTATTTAAAGTAGTTGAACCCATCATGAGTTAGTGATAAATATGAAAATTAAGAAAAGGTTTCAGTTATTTATAATAAGCCAACTCGAATTATCGTCTAAAACTTGATGTACTTATCGAATGATAATTGTATAGAAAATTGTTATTATTCTTTATTGTTAAAAGATAAAAGGAAAAAAGTTTTTCAATAAATTAGTTGACAACAAAAACATAACTAAAGAATAATACCACATTCTCCTTTCTTAATGTTTTAAAAGAAATGTCAATTATTTTTCTTCAAAATTTGAGAGAATCATATAAAATTCATTTAACTATTAAAAATTAGACAAAACTCATCATTGATTAATTTTCGATGGATGAGTAAAGACGCCATAAAGGAACTAATATCATAATTTATAGTAAATGCAATTTAAGCTAAAATACAAAAGAATATATCTAAATTTTTTACTTATGTTTATTAAATGAGTCCATGCTTAATATATTTTATACATGCTTTTAGGTTGTATTCTTATATGTTCTACCAAGGAAATAATACTTATGGTAAAAAAAATGGAAAAGAAAATTGATTTATTCGTTAAAAAGAGCATTGATATGATTATAAAAGTTATGTTGAATTTGCATGCGATATATTTCATCAACAAGGATGTATGATATCAGATGCTTTTTCATCGAATTGTACTTGCATAAAATAAAGCTAAGTTAACCTTCCAAACAAACTCAAGAAAAGGAAATTTTTATAAGATAAATATTTCCATCGGTGTGAATATGACTAACCAATCAAAGGATTTATTTTATGTGCCAATTAGACTAACTACAAGAGATAAAGTTCAAGAAGGTTTTGAGGTATACAACTACTAATGACATATGGATCAATTAATCTAATTTCTTTTGTCAAGACTTACTAATTATTTTAGGCTTTGTTTAATTATATTTGGGCTATACTTTTACTTATGTTTGATATTATTTAGTGGTTGTGAACTAGTTTCTTGGTTTAAGTAAAACTAGAAGTTAAAGTTCTAATTGAAATAGCATGTTAGTGTTATAGCTTAAGTAGTATTAGTATCTTAGAGTTCAAATGATGTAGTATTAATAGTTAGTTTTTCAATTGAAGTGTGAATGATATGTAACCCTATGTTAAGGGAGATGAATTTCATCAATATGATACATAAAATTTTGAGATTTCCTTAGATTATTCCAAATAGAGAGAGTGTTTTTGTTTTTCATCCTTTATTCTTCACTAAATTAATTCAAAATATATCAAAGTTTACTTTGTGGCAATCCAACATTCCTTAGATTATTCCAAATTAAACAAGCTCCAAATTGCTCCAAACTTATAGATATTTGCCTAAGTTCTTTCCTCATTTGAATGAAATGGTAAAGTGATAAGAAATTAGTTATAAATCTTATAATAAATGCACAGTATAAGGAGTCTAATAAAAAGAATTATACTTGTTTTCTAAACTTTTACCTAGCTACTTTATAAACATCATTGTCAATGATAAACTATAAAATATTTTATAGCCTAATTTCATTTACGTCATACAAAATTTCTAGTAGAGTATTATCATTTCTTAGAAGACTCAATATACCAATTGACTTCAAAGATATTATCCTCATTATAGAAGAAAAATAAAAATTTATAATGGGTTATATCTCCTAGTTATCCAACCACCACATAAGCTTGAACATCCATAAGTTATGCAAGTCTTTTTTTTCACTCAACATGGTTGCTCAAAAGATTACTGCTATAGTCATCAATTGAAAGAATTTTAAATCGTGGACCATTAGAAGCAATAACTTCCATCATATGATAATAATAGTAAGATTGGACAACATTAAATGACATATATGCACCATACCACTATCTAACTTTTGTCATTTTTTTGAATTATGAAATGCTCTGGATTGTAACGCACTGTGGAGAAGGTTAAGCCCTATAATTTATTCATGGAGCAAAAATGTTAGGCAGTTATCTTCTTCTCGTCCTCTCATTAGTTATGATTACATTAACCCATTATTCTCGAGTTAGTATACTACCTTTAGTATTGTTAATAATATCATCATTACTGTCAAATGAACTATTACTACCAATTTCATAGTTAATTACCAGTCTTCTTTCTTTTTCATACTTATATTCTTGAAGTACATTTTTTATCTTCCATTTGACATTGTGACTTTTTTTTTTATAGTCTCGTATCACTTTTAATCTCAGTTAAATATTTTTTAACCTAGTGATTCGCCCATCTTGCAATTATTTTTCAAGATACAAGCATATAATATGGTTTCTTATATTAGGAACCAAATTTGCATAAACTTAAATTATCGAATCTTTATAAAGAGGTTGAAATGTGAAGAGTACTTGAACTTCCTTCAATTTAGTTATAAAAATGAGTGTAGAAATATATAAAAAAGAAAACAATAATGTCATATCAAAATAAAGTTTGTCTAATTATTCATACATGAGTTTATTATACCTATCATCAATGTAAGGTCATCATGGTAATGTAAAATTACCATTATAGGCCAAATGAATTTCAATTCTCTCTCTATACAAAATTCTTGGTACAAACAAATGCCATTGGAATTAATTCTTTTCCTTTCTTTTCATAAAGAATGTAAGGTACATCAAAATTTAAAAAATGCATTAATTTTGCTTAAAGATGAGGCATTAAGCCACATTTAGAAGATGGGATTTCAATACTTTCTAAATTCTTTCTGATGCATCACTGATAACTTGCTTGATAATTAAATGTTTCATTTTTTGTGAAAAGGATGTAAAAGAAATATATTCCAATGTCTTCCTTTTCTTATTTACAAACCATTTTAAGTTTCAGGTTCTATACTTTTGTCACATCACTCCTCATACCAATTTTTTATTAATACTAAACAAATTTTATAACTTTGACAAAAACTCATTAAAGGTTTATATATTTATAGGTTTGGTAAAAAGGTCTGAACTTAGATTGATGCAATCCAAAGTCAAGAAACAAAGTCTAATTTAACCGAATTTGAGTTAAATTCAAACTTAATAAAAAATTTTGAGATTTGAGTCGAGGCACTCAAATTAGCTCTAACTCAGGCCCAACCTGTTAAAAATCAGCCTAAACTTGAATTATGGTTATGTTTCGAGGCATGTTCAAACCTCTTAAAATTTATAAGCTTCGAATCAGATCTAATCTGTTATCAAGCTTATACATCACTCATTTAGCCACTCGATGATTGAATTTCAATTAATTTGGTAAATTAATTAGGAATGTTAATGGGTCGAGCAAGAGCCGACTATGGGCTAGGGTGACCTGTGGACTGGCCCGTGGCCCGACAAGTTGGGATAGGTTAACCTGTGCAGGCCGGGTCAACCCGACCCATCTTATATATTTTTTTAAAATGTAAAAAACGACAACTCGTGCGAACCGGCCCAACCCGATCTATATATATATATGGCAGGGCCAGGTCAGGTCGACCACTTTTAATCTATGACCTGCCCGTAGCTCGGGTCGGGTCAAAATTGACATCCTAAAATTAATTCACACCTTTTTAATAAATGACCATAATGCATAAATTTGAAAAGGAAAAAGAAAAAGGAAATAAGAAAAGAGCAGCCTATAAAAGGCCAAAAGGCCAACGAGCCACTTTCGTCGTAATTAAAGGCCTGTAACGACACCCGACTCCTAATTCTTGGTCAATAGCCGAACTGTGTAACTTGCTAGAACTCGAAAACCTTTCTAGGGTTCAGACTCACTGGGCGCTATTAAATTATCTGAATTTTGAACTGAAACCCTAATTCAATACAATTAAAGCTTCAACTTCGTTACCAATTTCAAATTATTAGCATCTGAAAAAAAAAATCCAGCGTGAAGCCGAACCCTAGGATTTCATAGTTGAATTTGAGTTCATTTCAATGGAGGACGATCAGGTGTATGATCAGAATATGAACGATGAGGAGGAAGACGGTGAGGAGGATATTACACAGGAGGATGCTTGGGCTGTCATCTCAGCCTACTTCGAAGAGAAGGGTTTGGTGCGACAACAGCTTGATTCCTTCGACGAGTTCATCCAAAACACAATGCAGGAAATCGTTGACGAGTCGGCTGACATCGAGATTCGACCCGAGAGTCAACACAATCCGGGTCACCAGTCTGATGTTGCCGAGGTACTATACAGTTTCCTTTTACGGATAAATTTTTTTCGTTTTCTAGACACTGAGATTTGGAGATTCTTCAGTGTTGCCTGTGAAAATGGAATTTGGAGTTTGTGCGAACTGGAATACCATGGATTTTAGGAAAGAAGCCCTAGTTGATTCGTAACGTTCTAATTAATTTTGCTCCTGGTAGTTTCCAATATGGTCTAAGTACTTCTCTAGAAGTAGGCTTTTGACGTTCAAGCTCATTTGAGGCGGGAGAACTGGAATCCAATGATAGAATTTTGCTTTGATTAATGACTAGATAGGTGGATTTAATTGTACTTTTTGTGGTTAGCTTCTAATAGTGGACGCAATTGTCTTCACTTGCAGACTGTCTATAAGATCACCTTTGGTCAGATTTACTTGAGTAAACCAATGATGACGGAGTCTGATGGAGAAAATGCTACTTTGTTCCCTAAAGCTTCAAGGTTGAGGAACCTAACATACTCAGCTCCTTTGTATGTTGATGTTACCAAGAGGGTTATAAGGAAAGGTCATGATGGTGAAGAAATCACTGAAACCCAGGATTTCACCAAAGTTTTTATAGGGAAGGTGTGATATGAATCTTTCACTGGAAACTTATGATTGTACTGCTTTCTGGCATCTTTTGAAATTGTTATCTTGTATTTACAGGTCCCGATAATGCTTCGATCAAGTTATTGCACGCTATTCCAGAATTCCGAGAAAGATTTGACAGAACTTGGGGAGTGTCCCTATGATCAGGGTGGGTATTTTATCATAAATGGAAGTGAAAAGGTTTTAATTGCTCAAGAGAAGATGAGTACCAATCATGTCTATGTTTTCAAGAAGAGGCAGCCAAACAAATATGCCTTTGTGGGAGAAGTTCGTTCCATGGCAGAATCTCAGAACCGGCCACCTAGTACCATGTTTGTCCGGATGCTTTCTCGAACCAGTGCCAAAGGGGTAATAGGAGCAACTGTTTCATAAGGGCTTCCTGTTTAGTTCTCCTTATCTTCTCATGGAAGAAATGAATACTTTTCCGTATATGTATCTCATTCTGCATGTACATGATTTATGTTACTGCAGGGCTCTTCAGGACAGTATATTCGTGCTACTCTACCATATATTCGAACTGAGATTCCAATTATTATTGTGTTTCGGGCTTTGGGATTTGTTGCTGATAAGGACATATTAGAGCACATATGCTATGACTTTTCTGATACCCAAATGATGGAGTTGCTCCGGCCCTCTCTTGAAGAGGCATTTGTTATTCAAAATCAACAGGTGCTGCTTGTGTTTCTGTGGTAGATTATGATTGGAGTTGCTTTTATATTTGTTTTATTGGTGATGAACATTATGGTAGGATGAGAATACTCTATCATTAAATTGGCACTTATATTTGCTCAACCTTTCGCATACTTTCAATGCACATTGCAGCTTCTCTATTCTTACCTTCTTGTCATTCATATTAACTGAGGATAGTCTTCTAGCGACTAGTTCAACTTCTGTGTTATGCAATGGCTTCCTTCAATTTAGGTCAGGGTTTCAGTAAGCATGTTGGACTACGTAAATGGAACTTATCCCAATTTTTCCCAGAATGATCTTCACGTCTTGTTCTCTAATATATAGTGTTCTTTCTTTCTACCTTAGTAATTGATCCTTACTGACGAACTTATAATTTACTGCAGGTTGCACTAGATTACATTGGCAAGCGTGGAGCAACTGTTGGTGTAACTAGAGAGAAGAGGATTAAGTATGTTCTTTCTGGCAAAATGTTCTGGATCTGCAAGATTTTTTTAGTTTTTATTTACCAGGGTCTCATCATGGATTTTCTTGGCACAATATCTTAGGTATGCCAAAGAGATTCTTCAAAAGGAAATGCTTCCCCATGTTGGTGTTGGAGAATATTGCGAGACCAAAAAAGCTTACTATTTTGGGTATGTATAGATTCTATTAGATGTTGAAACAATACTTCTTCCACTAACATATTCTTTTCTCATCAGGTATATTATTCACCGACTTCTTCTTTGTGCACTTGGCCGTCGAGCTGAAGATGATAGGGATCATTATGGCAATAAGAGGCTCGACCTTGCTGGCCCTCTACTTGGAGGCCTGTTCAGAATGGTTTGTGCTATATTGGACAGTACTTGATATTGCTACACCAACTATATGACTAACTTTTTTTGTTATGGTGGTTACAGTTATTCAGAAAGTTGACTAGGGATGTGAGGTCTTATGTGCAGAAGGTATTTGCCCCAAAAAGCCTTCTTTTTTTTTTTAAACAATAGCATGAGTTAGTTCTTTCATTGTTTTGTTTATCGACATTTTCCATGGATGGCAGTGTGTTGACAATGGGAAGGATGTTAACCTGCAATTTGCCATTAAAGCAAAAACCATTACCAGTGGCCTTAAATACTCACTTGCGACTGGGAATTGGGGCCAAGCAAATGCAGCTGGGACTAGAGCTGGAGTGTCACAGGTTTAAATCATCATCATCATCATTATTATTATAGTACCGTGATATTAACCCTCATCTCTGTTAAAATGTTTCCCTCTGTATTAAATTTCCTGTTGCAGGTCTTAAATCGTTTAACATATGCCTCTACCTTGTCACACTTGCGAAGATTAAATTCTCCAATTGGCCGTGAAGGTATGTTTAAGCATGATACCATCATAAGTTTTTTCTTTCATTGTGTTGTCTCTTAAATAATTGTCCAATTCTTAATCAGGGAAGTTGGCTAAACCAAGGCAATTGCACAATTCACAATGGGGAATGATGTGTCCAGCCGAAACACCTGAAGGACAAGTAGACATTCTGTCTTGTTTGTTGTCTAACATCTTTAAGTATGATGACAATATTCTTTGATCTAATGGAATCATTTTGGTCTAACATTAGGCATGTGGACTGGTGAAAAATCTTGCATTAATGGTCTATATAACTGTTGGCTCAGCAGCATATCCCATTTTGGAGTTCTTGGAAGAATGGGGTACTGAGAATTTTGAGGTGCATATCTTGGAACTTTCAGCAAACTGATGATGATATTTGTTTTCTCACATGGTTTGATATTTCCCTTTACTTGCAGGAAATATCACCAGCAGTTATTCCCCAAGCTACAAAGATATTTGTGAATGGTTGCTGGGTGGGTATTCATCGTAATCCTGATATGTTGGTGAAGACATTGAGAAAGCTGAGGAGACGCGTGAGTATCCAATTTTATGACATTTTTCAGATTTTGGCAAGTATATAGAAAGTTCATTTGATGAGACTCACACATGTGCATTTTTTGCAAGCATTTGCTTTCTGTTATGTTGTAAAGTGGACTTTAGATCTAAGCTGTTTGTTGTCCATCTTTTTTTGTATGTCAAACAAACCATTAAACAGAGATAAATTAAATAAGTATGCCAGTGGTTTGTGACTAGAAAGACTTTTGCTCTTTGCTAATGAGCTATAAACATCCTTATGTGAATTATGTTACCTTTAATTTGTAAATTTAACAAGATCAATCAGGAAGACACCAATAAATTTTTATAATTCTGGATCTTGTTGCACCTGAACCAATTACGAATTGGTGGTTATTCAATTTCTCAAAGAAGTATCAGGCACAGGTCTAAGAGCTAAATGCTTTTGAGACCTAATAGTGACAAAGACTTCAGTTATTTACTTAGTAAGTACTGAATTCAAGTGGGTTATTCCAGTTTTCATTTGACCGTTATATATTGAGATCTTACTAGTTGAGTATGTTACAAAATTTTGGCCCTGCTGTACTGTAAAACGTATGGTTAAGTCTGATTTATCGATCTTCACCTGCACAGGTTGATGTCAATACTGAAGTTGGGGTTGTTAGAGATATCCGATTAAAGGAGCTGCGAATCTACACTGACTATGGCCGTTGCAGTCGGCCTTTATTTATCGTGGAGAATCAAAGACTTCTTATTAAGAAGAAGGACATTTTTGCTCTGCAACAGAGGGTGAGCCAATAGATTTTTATGTTTTTGACAACCTTTTGTTTCCAATGGGAGATCATTACCATTCTTTTCTCCTAGGAATCACCGGAAGATGGTGGCTGGCATGATCTTGTGGCCAAGGGATTCATCGAGTATATTGATACAGAAGAAGAAGAGACTACTATGATATCCATGACTATTCATGTAAGAAATAGTATTTAATCCAACTTTTATACCTTTATTGGTGGGCTGTGATAAATGGCACTATGATGGTTGCTAAATTTGTTCCAGGATTTGGTACAAGCAAGGGTCAATCCTAAGGAAGCCTATTCTGATACTTATACACACTGTGAGATTCACCCATCATTGATTTTAGGTGTTTGTGCTTCAATTATTCCGTTTCCCGATCACAACCAGGTATATTTGTTATTTTCAGGAGTTTTGCTTCTTGTTTTATTTACTTTCATTGAATTCAACTTCTTTGTCATTGGTTTATGTAGTCCCCTCGTAACACATATCAATCAGCTATGGGAAAGCAAGCCATGGGAATATACGTTACCAACTACCAATTCCGAATGGTCTGTTTGTGACGCTTAGCTCTATTGTGCTCTGATCTTCATTTTGTGCAACTTCTTACTTCAATTTAATTGTTTTATACAGGATACACTGGCTTATGTTCTTTACTATCCCCAAAAACCTCTTGTTACCACAAGAGCCATGGAGCACCTTCACTTTAGGCAGCTTCCTGCTGGCATTGTAACTACTTCATCTTCAATATCTTTTTTGGTTTTACTTTTAAAATAACATTTGTAATTTCTCTGTTGCTCTTCATTTTTGCCTCAGAATGCTATTGTTGCTATTGCATGCTATTCTGGGTACAACCAAGAAGATTCTGTCATTATGAACCAATCATCCATTGATAGAGGGTTCTTTAGGTCTCTTTTCTTTCGTTCGTATAGGTGAGCACGATGCTGTTTTGGTCCATGCCACACTCCGTTTTCATCAATAGAATAACAATCCTTGCAACTTTACAGGGATGAGGAGAAAAAGATGGGTACACTTGTCAAGGAGGATTTTGGGCGTCCAGACAGGGCTAATACTATGGTGATAACTTGTATCAATTTGGTTTATGTTTTGTTACCTTAATAAATGTTAAGCATTCAACTGTGAACTTGTTTTACAGGGCATGCGTCATGGCTCTTATGATAAACTGGATGATGATGGTCTTGCACCTCCTGTCAGTATATCCACTTTGTTTTGATCGCCTTCTTTCTTTTTCTTCTATTTTTCTTGGGTCAGCATTATAAATCAACATTGGTGGTATATTCTGAAAATATATTTTATATTGTTAGGGTACAAGAGTATCAGGTGAAGATGTTATCATTGGAAAGACCACTCCTATTGCTCAGGAAGAAGCTCAGGGTCAGGCTGCGCGTTATACAAGGCGTGACCATAGCATAAGCTTACGTCACAGTGAAACAGGGATCGTGGATCAAGTAAGATGGCTTGCATTGAGTTTGCCTTTCTGACAATTATTGACCAGAGCTCATCGGTTGTGATATTCACTAGTGATATTACAACAGTATCAGATAAACTCTGGTCTACTTGTGTGTGTGAGAGAAAAAAATAAAATCATGACTAACTATTGGAGTTTCTGGGAACCTATCTTCTGTTCCTTACAATTTGGGTCCTTGTAGGTTCTGCTGACAACCAATGCGGATGGGTTAAGGTTTGTGAAAGTCAGAGTAAGATCTGTTCGGATCCCGCAGATTGGAGATAAATTCAGCAGTAGGCATGGTCAAAAGGGAACTGTAGGCATGACTTACACTCAAGAAGACATGCCCTGGACTATGGAAGGCATTACTCCTGATATTATTGTTAATCCGCATGCTATTCCTTCTCGAATGACTATTGGCCAGCTTATTGAATGTATTATGGGGAAGGTTGCTGCCCATATGGGAAAAGAAGGAGATGCAACTCCATTTACTGATGTCACTGTAAGTTGTAAAATGTTTCTGGGTTCTGAAATTTTATCATTCAATCTTCTCTTTTTTGATGTTCTACTAGTTACTGGACTGACTATTTGTTTATGAGATTTTTAGTAGTTGTGGCCCATAGGAATAACATATGTCATATTTTTAATATCAACATCATGGATGTTTCTTTTCGTTTATCTCACGGTAATCTTTAATGATTAAACTGATATTATTACTAAGCACCTTGCTGATAGTTAATATAAAGTACAGAAGTACGCCTTATTATTTTTGGTTTCTAATTGTCTTGCGGTGTTGTTTTAGGTGGATAATATCAGCAAAGCTCTTCACAAATGTGGGTATCAAATGCGAGGGTTTGAGACCATGTATAATGGTCACACAGGCCGACGGCTCACAGCTATGATTTTCCTTGGGCCCACGTACTATCAAAGACTGAAACACATGGTGGATGACAAGATACATTCACGAGGAAGGGGTCCTGTGCAGATCCTCACAAGGCAACCTGCTGAAGGGCGGTCACGCGATGGAGGCCTCCGCTTTGGTGAAATGGAAAGAGATTGCATGATAGCTCACGGTGCTGCACACTTTCTCAAGGAGAGGTTGTTTGACCAAAGTGATGCATATAGGGTTCATGTCTGTGAGCGCTGTGGTTTGATAGCTATTGCAAATCTGAAGAAGAATTCTTTTGAATGTAGAGGTTGCAAGAACAAAACCGACATTGTCCAGGTTAGCTTTTGTTTTCTTCATTTATTTTTGGTGTTGCAGTACTTATTTCCTTGGATACAGTAGCAATTGAGGTACATTTTTGCAATTGTGGCCATTCAATGAAAATGCAGGTTCATATTCCTTATGCATGTAAGCTGCTCTTTCAAGAGCTTATGGCCATGGCCATAGCACCGAGAATGCTCACCAAAGACATCAAGTCAGCCAAAGAGCAGAAGAGGAAAGGAGCCTAGACAAACCTTCTTATGAGGGCCAATTTCACCTCGCAGTTACCTGTATACTGAAAGGCTTTTATGGTATTTTGGTAAGAGTCTGTACACAACAAGCCGAGCACAAAGAACCCAGGCAATTTCTGACACTCTATTTGTAAGTTTAATAGTGTTGATTAGTGTTACTTGTGCGGAAAATCATCAAGATAGGATTCAACGTCCATTTACCGATTGAGAAATGAGATATTAGAGAAATTGTTGTATCTTTGGTGTCTTAGATGTCTGTATAATGTAATAATATGAGCTTAGAGTTTAGTTACTATCTGAAAAAGTAGAAGCCTATGATACCGATTGTGGATCTAATTTTGCTTTCAGTGATGATTTACAACCGGATCAGAAGCCGGATCAGATCGGACTAGCAACCGGCATGATTTCCTGGTTTGTGTTTATAACCCAAAAAACTGGCGGATTAATCGGTGGCAATAAAAGTGATAATCTGTCAAGCATGGGGGGCTTAACTTCACTTTTGCACACCAACTCATGTTCCTCCGGCATCTTTTAATCATCATTAATGCAAATGAAGATTGGTACAAAAATTTAAGATTTTTAACGGAATTACTTCAAACATCTTTTAAATTTTCAATTAATTATTTTTTTTCTTTCTATCACACAATTCAACTTATAAATTATATTTCTCAAAATTTATATTACTTATTTATCTCTTTATATTTTGATTAAAAATTTTGTTTTAACTTGTTATTGTTAAAAATAAATTTTTATTTTTATTTTTAAAAATACTAAATTTATTTAATCTCACTAATAAGTTGTATTTATCTAAATTTAAGTTCTTTATTTATCTCTTTAATTGAAAATTTTTAAATTATTATTGTTGAAAATTAATTATTGTTTAAATTGAATTATTAAATAGTATATATAATTAATTTTGCTGAAGATAATTTAAGAATATGTTTAAAATAATATTTAAACTATACAAAAGTATGTTTAAAGGACATTAAAAAAAGTTAAAATAAAGTTAGAATCATTTCTATTGACTTTTTTTGGACATGCTTTAACTTTTATGAGTCTTTAAATAAATGATAATATGGAAATTCAATTTTATTTTTTAAAATTTTATGTTAGATTCAATCTTAATTTAAATTATTAGATTTATTATTAGTTTATTATATATATTAATAGGCATTATTAGTTCATTTTTATTTCAATAAAGTATTTTATTTTATATAATTTTAACTTCTTATTTATATACCGGTTTTATAGAAATTTAATATTGACTGAAACTTTAAACATTAAACCTTTTCTTTGATTGGTTCGATGTCCGGTTCGACTTTTAAAACATTGGTTTTCAGTATAGTCTTCAAATTTTGTATAATGGAAGTGGGTCTATCATCTTAATACCTGATAATGTCGGTCATAAACAATAAGGTAGTTTTAGCTATGGATAGGCAAACAAGATATTTTTATTAAAATATTTTCTTGAATGTCCAACTTAAATTCTAATATTTGATAATGTTCAAAAAAAATTATAATACTATAAAAATGTTAACACTTAAATTATGGTGTTCGAACGAGAAGACATGTTAGTAGTTTTTATTATTCGTATAGGCTATACTTTACCCAGTAGATAATACGAGCTTATATTTAAATTGATGAAGTACAAACGTCATTACCCCGTTGAAAGTATGGGTTTATATTTAAATTGATGAAGTATAAATGAAAAGACATGTTGGTAGTTTTATTATTTAAATGGGTTACACATTATTATCAGTTTATATTCCAATTTTTCATTTGCTTGATTGATTTAAATCACTCCTAATTTTGGTTGATTGTGCTTGACTTTTCATCTCCATCTTAAATTGTTCGATGGTTGTTTCTCTATAGTCATTGGTGTCGATTATTGTCTTTATTGCACTAATTTAGCTCACATAGATAAATCAATTTACCTATATTTATTTTTAAGTGTGTTCCGAATTTTTGTTAGTTAAATATAATTCTTCGTTGCCTATAACATATTGGGCCTCCTTTGTTTTGTTTAGAGTCAAGGTTTAGTTTTTCATTACACTTTTATAGTTCCATTCTCTCAACTTCGGGTTTTGTTAATGTTATTGTTAGGCCCTTAACATTCCTACTCATTGGTCAGTCTTAGCCAAAGATTAGCTAGCTTAGGCATGAATAAGGTATGACTTAGGCATGAGGCAAAAAAAAAACTGAAGTCAGAAAACAAGATGGGATAATTATATTTCAAGCTTCGGTTGCCTTTGATGGATCTTAGAGTGTCGATCAGCTTAAGTAAGTTGGACTTAGACTTAGACGTTCTTGTTTAGACTAAACGTTCTTGTTTAGACTAAGGATGAAATGATGCTCAATAATGAATTATGGATGGACATACTAGATGGCATGTATTGATTAGACCATGTGCGGATTGGATTGAAACTTAGCTAACCTTCACCTTTGGATGATGATCATGGGTAATGTGGCAAAGTTACATGGTTAAAGCATGGAGATGTGTCTTTAGATACATTTTCAATTTTTTTTTTTACTTAGGTAGTGGAAAAGTAGTGAAAGATGTAAACCACCCACTAAAGTAGTGCCTAAAATAATTAGAGATATCAATCACCAACTAAGTCAATGATTGGTTTTACTACCCACTTTCTTGTATTTTTTTCTTAACAAATCTCCAAATACCTATAAATAGTCAATTAAAGCAAAGGCTTTATCATAGAGAGAGTTGAAGCTTTGTACCCTTTGCAACTATTGTGAGAGTTCATAAATGTTGGCATTTTTTCTATAAACTTTGTGCATATTTCTTTTCTTACTACTTTCTATTTATGTTAGCTAAGTTAATTGTATTAGTTTGCTTAAGCTATTGTGGGAAACACTTTAAACATAAGGGAATTGGAAAGGGTGAGTTAAATCGTGGGAGTTCAACTACCATACTTAGAATTTGGAGCATTTTGGTGTGAAGTTCCTTACGAAGTCTTTGTAACAATTATAACCGTACCTATATTATTAATTTAGTAGTAGGAGGTAGTAATCTTAATAAGTCATTACTTGATGGATGAGTTTATTGGTCCTTTATCTATATATGAGGAAAAAGCCTCTTCTTATGCATTTTAATTTGAAAAATTCAAGCATTGCGAGATCAAGTGTCCGCTTTAATGGAGGCGCAAAAAGAAGCTATTTCAAAATAACAATCTTTAAGCATGCTATTTCTAATTGAGATATTGGTCAAGTTGAAAGCACTTTGCTTAAGGTGTGTACACCAAAAGTTCTTTTTAGGGAATTTGAAATGTTGAGCAACTTGATAACTTCTTGTGAGATATGGAACATTACTCTGTAGTAGCTAAATTGTTGGATATGAAGAGAGTTAACGTTCAATAATGTATCTTAATAGAGATATAAAACTATAGTGGAAAACAAATGTTGCTTGTACTCCTATAAACATATATGAGA
>JAOQMQ010000002.1:20343199-20357247 GCA_027563845.1 Erythroxylum subrotundum
CTTCAACTCTTCAAAAATACCACAAATTCTCTACCTCCCCACACCATACACGATCATCAACCTTCAAGGCTTAGGTTGAATTTTTTTTTAAAGAACAAGAGAAGAGCAAGCAATGGAGAAGATGAGCATAAAAAATCAAAAGGAACTAGGAGGGGGGAAGAGTTACGAAGATGGAGGAGGAAATCACCCAAAACCAAAACTCCAAAGGCTTTGAAAAAAACCATCGTGTGAGGGAGCAAAATAGGTTTTAAAACTTAAACAATTAGGAATTAAAGTGTCACTTGCCACATGTCCAAATTTCAAGCATCCAATTTATTTTCCTTATTAAATTACTTCATTTAAACCCAAATTTCCAAAGGCTCTAATTAATAAATCCTAAAATCATAAATTTAAAAGAATTATTGTCATTGGACAGTAATTTCTACTACCGGTAAATAATTATTCTGTCCCTTGACATTTTTCCTAGTCCAAAAATTACCCCGAAATTTTTCAGAAAAAATCATAAAATTCTCCAAAAATTCAAAACTCACAAAGACCCACTCCAATCAATTTTCCAAACACAAAAATCAAAATTTTCATAATAATCACATTTATGATCAAATATACCGAGAAATGTTATGAATGCATGTACATACATTTACATGTGCAAATTTCGTACTATCCATGTGCATGTGCACCTGATGTAATGCATGAGCATGAGATGTGTTGTCCCAATTTCTCTGATTGATCTTACATGTACCAAATTTTTAAGGTTCTAATCCTTTAGATGGAAACGGGATGTTACAAATATGCTCACATTTATGGCATGATTTCGCAAGCGTTGGACTCTGGAAACAAGCGGGGTTCATCATATATGGTATCAAAGGAAGAGTTGGGTTCCGGAAACAAGCAGGATCCAACATCTATAGTATCATTCCATACCCCATCTTTTTCATTTACTTCCATACAATCATTGTAATAATTCATATTGTTCAAGCCTTCCATCACTAAATGTAATAACATATAAGTGACATCAATCACAACAATTTCTACAAAGTATTAAATGCTAAATATAATTTAAAATAAACATGCGACAACCATAATAATTTCTAAAAAATATTTGGTGTCTAAACTTGTACACTTATTAAATTTTCACTATACGTGAAAACTGGTAGCAAAACCACTACAATAAATTATTTACACATTCTTTCATTTCGGCTTCAGCTTCAGGTAATAAGCCACTTCAACATGATTCACAAGCAAATACATTTAACGTAACTATGGCTACTTATATATCAAATTCAATAGGATTCATAAGCAAATGCATTTAACGTAAGTATGGCTACATACATATCAAATTCAACTAATGTACAACTGCATTTAATGTTTCAGTTCTCCACGGTTATAAGTAACAATAAGTTATTACGTGAAGACAAGAATAGGCTTCACAATAAATGACGTGAAGAACTCACGTACAAATGCATAATGTTTCGGTTCTCCACAATAAGCTATTACGTGAAGACAAGAACAACTTCACAATAAATGACGTGAAGACTAGGCTTCACTTTTGATAAAGCTTCTTCCACATTAAATGATATGAAGACTAGGCTTTAGGCTTCACTTTGTAAGGATAAAGCCTCAGCTATATTAAATAGCATTAAATGATGTGAAGACAAAATAGGCTTCACCTGCTCCACTCTATGCCATCTGTGCTCCACATTATGCTAAAGACGCGAGGATGAGAAAAAAAATAGCTATAAAGACCTAAGGACAAGGAGAAAGAATAACGTGAAGTCCAAGAATAAAGCAGTTGCAAAGACGTGAGGAAGAAGAAAACAAGTATAGCTGTCTTGGATTTAAAATGACGTGAGGATCAAGAAACAAGCTATAGCCTTCGATTTTAATAATGTTATTTCACATCTGTTCACGATCTGTGTTGGTTCTTTATAAAAAATCAGATGAAGTCGTCGTTATGTTTAGCAGATGAGGTGAAGCAAAAACTGAAGAGCCGAAACACGTCACATGAAAACTTATTCTAGTTAGAAAAATTATTGTTCAGAGGAAGAACGAGAGTGCATCATCTTCTTTATCATCACAAAAATTGCAGAAGCTTATGCTCAAAGCAGAAGTTCTACATGTTGCTTTTAGTAAGTATGGCTACATTTATAATACTATTATTTTTTTTCATATATCTTTTTTGTTTCACGGTTTTCATCTCTCCTTCATCATGCCTAGTTTCTCTATTTTGTTATGGGTCTGATGTTATGGACAAAAGAGACAAGAGAAATCGCAGAAGCAACAGATAGATACAAAAACAAACCTGAAAATATTGCAACACCGGTGAAGACGCAAAAGACGGCACAAATGAGAGAAAAACCTGAATATAATTTGTTTTTGTGAAAAAAAATGTTTATGAAAACTTGTTTTCAGAAATCACGAAAATGTTATTTTTACGTTTTCGTAAAATAGTTGCCGTTTCTTTATTTTAAAAAATAAAATATATAAATGTATTTAACCAAACACGATTTTAAGAGTTGTTTACTAATTTACAAAAACTATAATAAAAAAACCTTTAAAAAAAACGAATGTGAGATTAGAGGATGCGATAGGTCTCCATTTTGAAACATTTGAGCCTAGGGAGCCTAATCGGGCTTGTAGTCTAGGCTTAACCTGAGCTTACTCGATTTGGCGTGAAAATTTTTTAAAATAATTTTTTTCCTTTTCTTTTTAAATCGTGGAAAGAAAAAGTGAAAAACTATCATTTCGTTCATCTTGATTAGTATGACTAAATTACCCTCTACACTTTTCAAATTTTAAACTGGTACGGCACCGTCTATCTCTGGAGTTTCGTCTTGTTGACAAGAGCACATCCATACCCATCTTAAGCTGGTGAGGCCGGTCGGGTGTTTAACGAGAGACATTCATTTTTGAAAACCCACTTTGGTTACTGAAGGTACGAGACAGAATCTGTTACAGATAGGATAGAAGCAGCAGCAGCAGCTATGGAGATGGAAGATGATGTGGAAGAGGGCCCACCGCCAGGTTGGCAAGCCATCCCTCCGGCCCCACCTCCTCCAGTTTCACATCTTCCTCCGCCGGCGTCGTCTTCTTCAGGTGAATCGCCGTGCTTTTTATTGACTTACTTTTATACAGCAATTCTATAGTGCCCTATATTGTACGTCGCAAGGAGCTACTTGGTAGTGCTTTTGTACTCTAGGAGAAAAATCTAAATTTTGTAACTGTTGGTGTAGACTATAACCACTTATGTTGACAGTCTGAATTGATATTTGGTACACCTTTTCATGAATAATTATAGTTCTAAGTATGTTTGTTATTATTTTAGACATAATTCTAATTTTTTCGACACTGAAAACCCCATTGGATTTGAATGATATCATGTATAGAATGACTTAAATAACAAAAGTTCAAGTAGGAAGCATGAAGACTATAATTTTGTTTATTCTCATTGAGATTGAAGGAACAAATAAAGTGAAAAGAAAAGTCTTTTTCCTCAATACAATACAATCTAACATGCTTGTGTTTTTCTGAACGTAATTTAAGTAGTTTCATATGTGAAACAGCTTCTAATTTTGTGGGTTCTTTTTTAGGTGCAGAACAGAGTCAAATGGTATGTGGATCTTGCCGAAAGCTGCTTTCATATCCAAAAGGAGCCAGACATGTCCAATGTTCTTGTTGTCAGACCAGCAACTATGTGCTTGAAGGTTCTTTTATCCTTCTTTTCTCTTGGTGGGTGTTGGAGTTGGTGTCCTGGTCTTTGGTTTAACAAGTTGATGGTTGTGTTTTAGCTTAAGCTAAAAAGGAAGTTCTTTGGGTTTCTTATTAGCTGCCGGGTTTATCTTAAAATTTTAATGTCACATAGATGTATCTTGATTAAGGGCTTTTATTAATCATGTATTTAGAGGCATGACTTAGGCACTCTAAATGTAAGGTCCCATTTGGTCTCTGCCCATATTATAAGTAAGATGTGCACTTTGGTCTATAGGGAGGATATAGATGGAGTAGTATTGCAAGGTTGAAGTTTTTACTCTAACGTGGACATATTCACTCACAAAGGGTGTTATAGCTTGTCTTGTTTGTTGAACTTTCTCCCTTGTATGCTTTTTCACCAATAGAATACTTCTACGAAATGTTGAAGAGTCATTTTGCCAAGCCTTACGTTCTAAAACATTGACATGATTGCCAAATTAGTGAAATTTAATTCAATCATCACTTGCAGCTCATGAAGTTGGGCAAGTTAACTGTGGTGGTTGTACTGTATTGCTGATGTATCCATATGGAGCTTCATCGGTTCGTTGCTCTTCATGCCATTTTGTGACAGAAGTAGGAGTGAGTGAATCTTTCCTCATGTATGCTTTTATTTGTACCCTACGTGTATTTCCATGCACTTTTGCATTTCAGAATTGTTGTGTTTGCCTTAATTATGCCTTTGCAAGTTTAGACGCCTGGCTTTTAGATCGTGCATTCATAAAGCTACAACTTTGGCGTCATAAACAAGAACTAAATAGCATTGAAAGAAAAATGCATTTGTAGAAATTTGTTGAGAGTTTTTATTCTTATAGAAACTTATCCAAACAGCTACTCTATTTGGGTATTTAAGCAGAACCTTGAGGCATACTCCATGATTCTTTAAAAGATACATCTAAATCAGTTAAGATTATCTCTTTGATTACATGAAGATTTTCCTCAACTGAATTAGAACAAACTGCCTTTAACTAAGGAGGTTACAAATATAAAAATTATCCCTAAGAATCTGCTCCTAGTTAACAGATAAATCTCGCAAAGACCTGGATTCATTTTGTCTAGCTTTTCCACACTCCCCCTCAAGCTGGTTTATGGATGTCGATCATACTCAGATTGGATTTCAAGTTGTTAAAACTATATCTGAGTATTGCTTTTGTGAATATACTACTGTCTACTGGTTAGTAGGAACATAGAAGAGCTTAAGTATGCCTTGCTCGATTTTTTCTTTGAGAAAATGTCGGTCGGTCTTGACATGCTTTGTTCTATCATTATAAACTAGATTCCTTGCTATTTCGATGGTATCTTTCTTGTCAATCTGCAATGTTATTTGAATCGAGTTAATTGCTTTCAATTCCTGTAGCATCCTCTTAAGCCAAATTCCTTCATAAATCCCATGACACATTGTCCTGAATTCTACCTCTTTGCTACTCCTTGCAACTACAGCTTGTTTTTTACTTCTCCATGAAACCATATTACCCCGGACATATGTGCAGTACCCTGTAGTAGATCTGCGATCTGTTAATGAACTTGCTCAATCTGCATTGGTGAAAATATTTACTTCTTGATCTGTAGTTTTTCCAAAGAAAAGAGCTTTTCCTGGACTTTGATTTAGGTATCTTAGGATGTGAAAAGCAGCCTCCAAGTGTTTCTCTGTTGGATGATTCACGTATCTGCTCACCATTCCTACAATAAAACTTATATATGGCCTAGTATGTGGAAGGTAGATTAGTGTTCCCACAAGTTTTTGGTATCTCCCTTTATCTATCAAACTTCCTTCCTTTTCCATCAGGTGCTTCACCACAGGGCCCGTAGGAGTAAGAGCTGGTTTGCAATCTAACATGCCTGTCTCTTTCAGTAGATCCATAATATATTTCTGTTGTGAGATTGAAATTCCCTGTTGTGAGCGAATTATTTCCATCCCCGGAAAATATTTAAGTTTCCCTAAGTCCTTGATTTCAAATTTATCAGCTAGAACATCTTTTAGAAACTTGATTTCTTCTGAGTGATCACTTGTTAGAGTAATATCATCTACATATGCTATCATGATTTCTTTCCGTCCTTCAAGATTGAAGTTGACAAACATAGTGTGATATGTTTGACATTGAGTGAACCCGTACCTTTTTACAACTCCATTTAATTTTTCAAACCATGCCCGAGGTGATTGTTTGAGCCCATACAACGATTTCCTTAGCCTGCAGACCTTTTCAAAACCTTCATGTGTATCAAGACTAGGAGGAACTTCCATGTATACTTCTGCTTCTAGGTTACCGTTTAAGAAGGCATTCTTTATGTCTAATTGATGCAATGGCCATCCCAGATTAGCTGTAAGGGAGAGGAACACGAATAGAGTTGAGTTTTGCAACAGGAGCAAAAGTCTCCTCATAATCAATATTATAGGACTGTGTAAATCCCTTGGCAACCAGGCTAGCCTTGAATTGATTTATGCTTCCATCCATGTTGTACTTGACTGCAAACACCCATTTGCAGCCAATTACCTTCTTTTTAGCGGTTAGTTCCATGTAGTCCTAAATCTGGTTCTTCTTTAGAGCATTCACTTCCTCCATAACTGCTTCCTTCCATCCAGGTTGTTCAAGAGCTTCCTAAACATTTCTGGGAATCTGTATTTCACTCAGAGAAGTAGAAAATGCCCTGTAGTTAGGAGACAAGTTGTCATAAGACACGAAGTTTCTAATCGGATATAAAGTGCATGCTCATTTTTCTTTATTTAGAGTAATAGGCGAGTCCAAATCATTCAAATCACTAGAACAATATGATATGGTAGAACCATTACTTGTGTGGTGTTGAGGGCTCGGGATGGCTTCTTGACAATATTGTGGATGACTGAATGTTTAGTCTCCTTTTTTTCTTTCTGCCTTCTGAAATAGACAATTAGCTCTTTCTCTTTTGTATTCTTTCGGACATCAGGAATAGAAGGACTAGGACTAGGCATAATAGAGTAGGGACTGTCATTAAACTTGGAGCAATTGAATTGGGCACATTTGTAGCAACTGGACTGGAGACGCTTGGAGTAACCAAACTGAGCATAGGCACACTAGAATCTATAGACCAAATCTGATATTCATTTGTAGAACTCTCGCCCTAAATACTGGATTTGGAGTAGAATGGTTGCTCTTCAAATAATGTAACATCCATGGTATCACAGAACTTTTTTGGTGACTAGAGAGTAAAATTTATACCCACTTTGATTTGAGGAATATCCTAAGAAAATACACTTAATGGACCTATAATCAAACTTGCTATGATTTTGATGATGAATATGGACAAAGAATGTACAACCAAAGATTTTTAGAGGTAAATTGGTCATGAACCGAATGTGGGGATATGTGGTGATGAGAGGCTAATATGGAGTTTGAAAGTTTAGGACACGACACGACATTCGGTTAATTAAATATGTAACAGTCATAATTGCTACCTCTCAAAAAAAATTTTGGAACATGAGCTGTCAACATTAGTGAACGTGCAACTTCCAATAGGTGATTGTTTTTTCATTCTTCTATACCATTTTGTTATGGTGTATCAACACAAGAACTAAGACGATAATATCATGTTCACTAAGATATCTTCCAAGAACTGAGTGAAAGAATACGCTTGCATCATTAGTTTTGAGAATTTGGACTTTGGTTCAAAACTGGTTTTCGATCTTCTTGTGAAAAAGTTAAAATATTTGTCCTACCTCTGACTTCTCCTTCATTAATAAGTGTCAGATGATTCGAGTATGGTCATCAATGAATGTGACAAACCACCTATGCCCTAAAATGTTTTTTTTTTTTTTTTTTAACCTTGGATGGTCCCTAAATGTCACTATGGATCATATAAAACAGATGGGATTTTTTGTATGGCTGAATAGGAAAGGAACTAGGATCCTTAGATAATTGATAGACTTCACATTAAAAGAAAGATGGATTTTTATTGATTAGATATGGAAATATCTCCCGTCATGTGGTTGGATTCTCCAGAATCAACAACCTACTGTGTAGAATTTTTCTTTGCACTTAGAGCAGTGTAGGAGTTACCTTTTTGTGCCATAGTTACTATATTGCTTTCATTAGGATTGTGTGTTCTCTAGATTGAGCTTTGTATCATTTTCTGCAAGGCTTCTATTTGGTTTTGGTTGAATGGGTTGGTTTCTTCGAATTTTCGATTTTTTGCCGCTGTAATATTCCTATGGCTTGTTTGAAATGATTGAGAGGAAGGCTGCCAATTTGTTGGTTTTCCATGTATTTTCCATCATGTTTCCTTCGTATGCCCTAGGTTTTTGCAATGATAACACCAAGGGCAACTGTTCTACCCCTGGGTATTCTTGCTGCCTGATTTATTTAGTTGTTGACCATGAGAAGAGTTTGAGAATTGCCACTTTACTGCAAGTGTAGACCCTTCTAGGTTGGGCTGTCTTGTTGATGTTCCCAACATCACTGTCCTCCGAGTCTCCTCTCTTCGTACTTCTGCAAAAGCTTCACGAACGCTTGGGCATAGGCTTGGTGCTAAGAATCCGTCCACGAACCACTTTTAGTCCTAATAAAAACTTGTCAACTCTCTCCCTCTCTTGGATCTTTCTATATTGTTTGCCATCCTCTGCACAGTTCCACGAGACATCCTCCAACATATCTAATTGTTGCAAATACCGAATTAATTGATTAAAATATTCCATGAGTGATGACTTACTTTGTCTCAAATCACCTAGAATTCTTTTAAATTCGAACACAGGAGAAGTAGTCTTTATTTGAATACATGTCATGGGTTTCTTCCTAGATTTGTTTCACTGTCTTGTAATACATGAAGTTTTCACCTGTGTCATTGGTTATGGAATTTAGCAGCTAGGACATCACTAGATTATTTTCCACCTTCCAGATTCGATAGGCAAGGCTGTTTTCATCCGATTGGATGACAACACTGGTAAAATAGTCTACTTTTCCTTTTCCACACATGAAAATCATTACTTATTGAGACCACAAGCTTAAATTTTGGTTATTAAGTTTATGCCCAATAATCTGCATCAAAATATTTTCAGAAACACTGGTAGAATGCGTAGGTATGGCCATTTGGCCAGAGTTTGGGTTGGATGTGTCACTTTATTCACTTGCTAGGGCAGACTTGATAAATTTTGTCATCGATGTATGATAACAAGAATGTGATAGGGAGTGGTTCAGATTTGCTCTGATACCATGTGGAAATTTATTGAGAGCTTTTATTCTTATAAAAACTTATTTAAACAACTACTTTAGTTGGGTATTTAAGCAGAGCCTTGACACATACCTGATGGTTCTTTAAAAGATAGACCTAAATCAATTAAGATTATCTACTTGATTAAAAGAAGATTTTCCTGAATTGAATTTCAACAAACTGCCTTTAACTAAGGAGGTTACAAACTGAAAAATTATTCCTAAGAATCTGCTCCTGATTAACAGAAGAATCTTGTAAAGATCTAGTTTCATTACGTCCAGCTTTTCCACAGCATCTAATCATATGATAATAATTGTTAGGTAGAGATTTTTGTTGCGACTAACCACATAGATATATGTAGATGATGCTTGCTTAGTTTTGTTATTAAGCGTTGGGATAAAGCAAACTCACAACTTGTGTTTCATAATAGGGAACAGGTCCCTTTTTGAGGCACAGTTTACTACTCCAATATATAGGTCTACTTTTTATAGAAACTATACTTAAGATATGTGTTTGGATTTGTTGATATTCTAGAGATAATTTGTTGATATTTTAGAGATAATTAGCTGGTTTAAGGCTAGAAATTAGTGGCTGAATTAATGGGATTTTATTGCTTAGAGAATAAATGGATTTTCTTTGATTTAAGGAGATGATTAGGGTTTTACTTTCTTATATATTCTCTACTATTCATAAAAGATCAAGAAAGAACTACTTTTCCCTTTGATTTTCTTCATGGTATAAGAGTCATGGCTCTCACTTTTTTTTCCCCATTCAAATTAGTCATAAATAGGATGTTGTTTGGTGATGATTGATTAGAGAAACAAACTCCTCGTCCTCTAGCAATGATTTCAGCAATTCGATTGTGACTAATCTCAATGCTACAATGTGAAACACACAATGCAGTGGTGATCTTTTTGGCTCGATTTTTGCTCTTCAATTGACGAGATCACAAGTTGAATGGCGAGAATTACCTAGAATGGGTGCAAACAATAAAATTGGCCATTGATGGCAGAGGAAAAATTGGCCATTTGATTGGAGAGATAACATGGCCAACTTTAGATGATCCAAATATGGCAATATGGAGATCTAGAAATTCTTTGGTTACAGCTTGGTTGATTAATTCAATGGAACTTGCAATTGGAAAACCCCATCTGTTTTCCCAATAACAAAAGATGTATGAGTATTGAGAATTCTTCTCAATTTTTTGAACTAAAAACAAAGTTGTGGAAGGCCAAGCAAGGAGATCACGATGTTCCTTTGTTTCATAACTAACTTCTAACCTTATGGTAGGAATTGGACCTATATTATGAAGAAGAATGGCAATGTCCGAATGGCAATTCCATTGCAGTTAATCTAGATTTGTTTCCACATCAGCTGGATGTCAAAAACACCTTTTAATTTAAAGAAAAGGTGTACAGGATTTAATGAAAGCTCTGGAAAAAGGATAGATAAGCTAAGAAAATCTTTATATAGGCTAAAACAATCGCCGAGGGCCTGGTTTGACAGATTCACAAGATTTGTATAGTCTTAAGGTTTCTTACAAGAGTAGTTTGGTCATATTCTATTCATAAAAATTTCTGCAGAAGGGAGGATTGCAGTTCTGATTGTGTATATAAACAACATTATCCGCACTTGTGATGATTATGAGGAAATGAAAATTTTGAAACAGAATCTCTCAAACAAGTTTGAAATTAATTTCTTGTGATCTCTTTGATATTTTCTCAAGATGGAAATTGCTAGATTTAAGAAGGCATAGTAGTCACCCACTGGAATTATATCTTGTATCGTTTAGAAGAAACTGGGGTGAGTGGATTTAAACCATTAGATACTCTTATGGAATTTATTTTAAAGCTTGGGGAAGTGAAGGAAGGAGTTCTAGGAAAAGGATTATTCTTCAAGAAAAAGTGATCAAAAAAGAGTTGAAGTCTACACTAATGCAAGCCGGATAGGGTCTATTAGCGACAGAAGGTCTACTTCTAGGTATTGTACATTTTTATAAGGAAATCTAGTAACCTGGAGGAGTAAAAAAACAAAGTGTGGTGGCCAGGAGTAGTGTGAAGGTAGAATACGGACAATAGCTTAATAAATTTGTGAAATAATCTGACTTGAAAGAGTAATGGAAGAACTTAAGAAACTGGTGGAGGTCCTAATGAAGTTATGTGATAATAAAGCAACTACCAATGTTATCACTAATCTAGTTCAGCATAATCGGACAAAACATATGTAAATTAACAAGCATTTTATAAAAAGTAAGTTGAAAGTGGATTAGTACCATTTGTATCTACAAGTTGTTGATGTCTTCACTAAAGGTCTATTGAGGCAGAATTTTGAGTCCTTTGTAAGCAAGTTGGACATGATCAATGTTTATGCATCAACTTGAGAGGGAGTGTTGAAATTCTAGAGATAATTAGTCGGTTTAAAGTTAGAAATTAGTAGCTGAATTAATTGAATTTTATTATTTAGAGAAATAAATAAATTTTCCTTGATTTAAGGAGATGTTCAGGATCATACTTTCCTATATATTCTCTGTACTTTTCATTGAAAGATCAAGAAAGAATTACTTTTCCATCTGATTTTCTTCAAGATTTGTAGACATGAACTAAACATACATGTCTTTGATTTTTATCCTGAAATTTGGCAAGATTGAGAAAATTAATTACAATAAACATTGGAAAGGTTCCATGAAATTGCCAGAGGATGCTTGCCAAAAATCACTTTTGAAGGCAACATGCATATGTATATTTGTTTCATTTTCTTGTTAGGCATGTACGTCTGTTGCTAAATGATTCACTTGCACGAACACAGCAGTCTGTTTCTAAATGATTCACTTGCAGGAACACAATAGACGGCCACCTTGGTCTGTAATACAGGGGTACCATTCGCCACCTACCAACCATGTTCGCTGAGTAATCTTCATGGTGTTCTCCTATTTTCAAGAAAGCTTCCGGTGCCATCAAGAAACACATTTACTTTTGCGGATGTGTGCTCCAGACATGTCCCCATGCAGATGAATACATAAATGTTAAATATTCATTTCCCTCATGCTTTGTGATCTTCTCAAAGCAAGGTTATCGCTATTCGTTTCCAGCCGTCTTTCTATCATCTTGATCTTTTCGAGGATTAAAGAATGCAGACGGTGGGTGGTAGGTGATAGGATTATGCTTTAATGACTATTGTGCGCTCACTCTTTTTTCTCTTGTTTGTCGGTATCTTAACGTTGGAAACAATAATCAAAGAGACCCGTCAACTGTTGGATTACATAAAAAGCTAAGGAGGTTACCCCACATCAGATGTTGACGTCTCGGTGGAGGAAAGCTAAAGATCTTTTTGTCTTTGTTCTTTTAACTTCAGTTATATGGAATAATATTGTTATGCACAAATTTTCTTTCTTGACAATAATATTGGTCTCTTTCGTTCATGGTTAAGAATATATGCTTCTTACCTGCCTTGTGTAATCTTTGATAAAGCAACTTAGTCATGAACATAAATCTTCCATTTGTTCATGAAATATGCCATATCAAACTTTGGACATGCAATGTAATGTGCATTGTTATTGAAAAAAATCATGATCTGCATTTGTTTATATCTTGGTTTGTAGAAAAAGGTAATAAAAATGTATTTTTCTTAAAAAAATATGTAATATTGTTTTGTCCTTATAAGTTATTCTATACATAAACAGTTTATAATAAACAACTAATTTTACTAAATATTTTTAATAAATAGCTAACATTATTTACTGGTTAAATTAGTTATATTAATCAGTAATCTCCAATTTGTGCTGTTGATAGTCTTATTATGGATCTTTTTTGTTGTCTTGATGGACCTCGCTGTATCTTACAGACAATGTTAAGAATAATGTCCCAAAATTCGAACATCAGATTCGAGTGTCCCATTAATTTAGGCCACATGATGCTCTAATGGTTTAGTTCCATAGAAAAATCTCAAAGTCATTTTGGTGAGTCCTTTCAAAACGACCTTAAAGTAAAAGATGATGTGAAACGCATATTAAATACATCCAGATGTGATAACAATAAGATCTAATGCGCACCAGACATCTGGATTTGATCGGTAGAAATCTGATGCTCTTTTCCTTCGACCTTTCGCATGAAATTTTCGATTACGATGTTTTAACTCTGTTATTTCTTAATGGGATAAAAGGATCTGTTCCTTCCACCTTTCTAGTCTGGGCTATTCCTTCCATTGATTTGATGTCTTAATGTATTCCAGAGAATCAGTAAAAGTTTGAAATGGTGATTTGATTCTAATTTCTTAATCTCAGTTTCTAATTGTTAAATTTTTAGTACGGGTACATAATAGAGTTCACTATCAAAAATTGAGCTTGAGTCAACTATTGTCCAAATAACTAGAACTAGTTGTTTGGATAGTTGACCATTACCACTTATAAACCTTTTAACATCTTCATGTCTGTGTAATATGGGACACTCTAACACTTCCCCTCAAGTGTAACTGGGGTTGGACATTCAGTTGCCACTTGAAATATACGCAGCGGTAACCGGACCGAGCCGTTGGGACTGGACATCCAGACGGACAATTGAGAAAATAATAATCCAGACCAAACCTGCTTTGATATCATATTGAATTTTTAATATGGGTTGAGTGTAGAGTCCACTAATAAGAATTGAGCTTGAGTCAGCTATTGTCCAAATAATTAGAACTAGTTGTTTGGATAGTTCACCCTAACACTAATCACGATTTGACTAAAAAGCATTTGATTTATATTATCAAGCAATTTTACTTAATTTTGTCCTAATGCACTCAATGTGAAACAAACCCCTCTTTTGTTGAGGTTATTAATACCTGTAAGGTACGAAATGGTCATTCAACGGAGAAGATATAACATCATTTGTTACGGATGGTTTATCCCAATTTGGTTGTCACAGCAACTGAAGCCAATGTCTAACCCAACCTCGATCTTACTTTGATACTTCGGGAGCCACTGGGTTTTACTTTTTTTTTTTCATGATTTTGGTTTTCATTTTTTATAAAAATCAAATTTTTATTTGATAGATATTTATATTTAATTACTAATATCAATAAATCCTAAATAAGAGTTGTAGGTAAATTCATTTTATTTTATTCTCTTATTTAATATCTATTAATGAATA
>JAOQMQ010000002.1:20382710-20392777 GCA_027563845.1 Erythroxylum subrotundum
CTTTAGAATTTTTCTATGTTTAAATTTATCTTAATTCAATTATTAATCATAGTTTTTTGGACAGTAAAAAATTTTAAATTATAACTATATTCTTTTTCAAGAAATACAGCTCCTATCATTAAGTTGATTTATTAAAATATTTTTCTCTTTAAAATGCATTAACTTATTCTACAAAACTTTTTGTTAGAATTAATTCTAACCTAAAAAAATTTTGTGACCATATCTTTAGAACACGATGCAACTCTTATCATTCACACAAAGATATATTCATACGTATGAATTTATCAATTTTTAGATATGATATATGAAAACAACACAGTAAAAAATTAGCTGAAACGCAAAGTTTAGAGAAATCCAATAATATGCAGTCTTACTCCTAACGAGACATCTTTTATCAATTTCCTAGTACATTAAAGTTTTCTATTGCGGGTCAATATCCTCAGTAAGTTCCAACAATATTATATCATTCTTTATCATCTTACTTCAATTTTTCTTAGGCCTTCCTTTTCTTCTATTATAGTCTCTAAGTATAATCTTCTTATATCTTCTCACTAGAACATTTGAGTGTCTCCTCTTAGCATGTCCAAACAACCTAAACCTTGTCTTTCTTAATTTTTTAATAATATTAGTCCCCTTTATTTGTGGCTTACCATTACATTTCTGACCTTATCCCTTCTAGTATAGTTATACATCTAACAGAGCATTCTTATCTCCGTCACCGTTAGCTTATGACTATGCACTTGTTTGATAACCAACACTCTGCCCCATAGAGTATGACAGACCTAATCTCTAAACAATATAATTTACCTTTAGCTTGAGTGGTATCTTCTTGTCACATAAAACTCCTGATGCACTTCTCTATTTAAGTCACCCTGAAATGATCCAATGAACTATATCTTTATCAATCTCTCCATTGTTCTGAATGATCAATCCTAGATACTTAAAAACAATCATTTTTCAGTATAACTTTTGAACCAATCTTCACCTCCACATCGACAGCCACCTTATACACCAAAAAGTTAAACTCCACATACTCAATCTTAGTCTTACTCAATCTAAAGCCCTTCGACTCTAATGTATACCTTTAAAATTCATGTTTGACATTGATACTCTCTTTTGTCTCATTCACTAAAACAATGTCATCAACAAACAACATACACCTATATATGATATGTGAAATTGAATTAAAATACTAGTAAGTTTCAATTCAAAAATTAAAAAAATAATTATGAATAGTTCACAAGAAAAATTGGATCTTTCATTAAATCAAAGAATCAATTCAAAAGTGTTCATCTCATCTAGATCTATCCTAATTTAGTTCATATTAAGATAAAGAAAACTAGTAAAATCAAGAAAGAATGCAAAACAAGATAATTCGTTCTCATAGATCTTGAAATCCTGAGGTTCTTGAATTGAATCATGATATAAATCATCTTTTTTCCATCCAAAGTTGTTCATTTCTATCTCAAGATACTTTAATTGGTCTATAATAATATGCTTACATTTTTATATGGTCATATTGGTTTTGCTTTCTGTTATTCTCTAAAAACCTTAGAAATTGGCGATATTAAAGTCAATATAGACCCAACTTTGTAAAATCACTACCAACACAGATTCTTTTTGGATATATGTTATTTAATTGCCTGACAATCAAACCCTACCTCATTAATGATAAGTGAAAACTATACTATGTTTTGATAGATGTTTAAGTGTACTTTTGAGTATTTATTAGATGATTATCATGTATATAGGCTTAGAATTATGCTATTATTAGTGTTTGATTATATTCTAAGTGTTTATATAGTTTTGAACATGATTTTGATCTTAATTTTATGTTTCAAAAAATGTTTGATGTGAGTTTGAGTGTGTAGAAATAAGAAATTGAAGAAAAGAGAGGAATTGGAGGTATGGAAGTGTGGAAGTAGGCCACGATCGTTTCTTGTCTTGCCATGATTGTGATAGAGAGTGCAGACAGTTATTCCAGTGAATTTTAGCTTTTTCAACACACGACTCTTTTTTATAATTTTAATATTTTTGGGTTATTTTTGGAACCAAATTAAGTGGATAAACCCTAGAAAGAACCCTAGAAACCTCCAAAACTATTTAAAAACATAAAAAAAAAATTAAAAAAAAGAGAGGAGCCACCATCTTCCAAAGTGAGAGAGCAAGAAGGAGGAGCAAGAAGAGCAATCCAGAAATTCTAGATTTCAAGTTTGAGATCAAATCAAGTTCTTTCTTTCCTTCCTTTCTTTATTTTATTAAACTTGATGTGTAACTTGGATTTGAATATGTTATTCACGTTTAGCATGCTCTAATTATTAGATTTGGATTTGTTCTTGAGTTATTTTGTAACTTGATTGTTGTTGATTTCAATTCAATTTCTGGTGTTGTGATGTATGGGTATCTAATAATTCGATAATAAATCGAGAGAGTGAGTCAAAAGTATTTTGATTAGGTTGGGTAACGAGAGTTGGTGACCTAATAAATCTCTCAAATATCAAATTGGTAATCATATGAAGAGAGATCTTGTTTGAAACCCGATAATTCGATAGATCATTTAAGAACTAGTTGAAAACGTTAGGTAGATTTTGTGAATCGAGAGGTTGCAAAATGTGACAGTTTGTAATCAACAAGGGTTAATTGGTTAGGTCTTGAAAAAGAGTAATCAATCCATTAGAAGATATAGAATCAACACATAACTGAATCAATAACGGTTAGGAAGCAAAATAACGATAGAATGAATCCTAAGCTTCATCCTTAATGTTCCTCACATATTTGTTGTAGCTCATTTGTTATTTGATTATTTGCTTAGTTTTATTTAATTGTTTTAAAATTTTGATATTTTATTTTCATTCAATTCATATCCCAATACCTCAGACAAAGTTAGGTTCACTTAGTTCTAACTATTTTCTTGTGGAATTGACACCTTGAATACTACAAGTTTACAATCAGTGTACTTGCAGATATTATGGGTAATATTAGAAGCAAAACTTGCTCATCAATTAATCCTTTAAGTACACAAGTTTATCTTAAATACAAAAAGATAAAACCAACATCAATTGGACACAGTTTCATGTCTTAAATCATATTCTAAATATTTCCTATAAAATTATACCAAAATTGTTCTAACTTGACTTAACTTTACATAAATTCATTCCTTCTTCATTGGAGAGCTAAAACAAGGCTTGAAGATAAAGTATAAGCTAAATTAAGTACCAAAACCTATAAAAACTATCAAAATACAAACAAAACACTCTCAAAATCATATTAAGAATATAGTTTAATTAATACATATAAAATTTCTTCACACCTAAGCAGTTGTTTATCCTTAAGTAAATCAATTTCATTACTTTTAACTTAAATAAGGGGCAACTCGAAGAAAGAATTTAATAAGTCAATTGGAACAATAAAGACTCTCCATTATTTATTTAATTGCAAAGTTTATTAATTTGTCAGACATATTATCTACTTACATCAAGTCATAAATCAATTCAATTTAAGTCCAAAATCCTTCAAATTTTAACTCATTCCATAAATTTTAACTTAATGCTTAAATGAACATATATAAGAAAGATGCTTCAAGTTTCAAACATCTCCATAATCCTTATTGATAGAAAAGTACAATATTCATTTTAAATCAACACCAGAGCATAAAGGCTTGTTTAAAAAGTTACCTAACCTTTTGATATAAAAATTAAACACCTTGTCATACTTACTCCTAGTTACTCAATTACGTCACCATTTCAAATGAATACTAACTACATTTTTTAGCTTTAACCTTTTTACTTGGTTTGAAGCCAGCAAAGAGAACTTATTTTATGCTCACTTAGACACACATTTTTTCTCTTTTTTTCATAAGAAAAAATTGATGAGATACTAAAAATGGTTTAAAAATAGACAATTGATACTAAAAATGGTTTAAAAATAGACAATTATGTTAATCTCTCTTGAAAGTTGTTTAAATAGGTTTACCTAAAACCTATTTAATCTTAGGAAGAATTAGAATAAAATAGGAAACTCTAAATTTTAAGAAGACTTTTAAAAGAAATAGGAAATTCTAATTTATCTTAGGAAGGCTTCTAAAACAATAGAAAACTCTAATTTATCTTAGGAAGAATTCTAAATAAAATAAAAAGGAGTCAAAGAGATTGAATAAAATTTAAAATAAAAATAAATTAAAGTAGGAAATTATTAAAAAATCATATAGAGAAGGATGTTAAATAAGGGGTGATTACGTACTTTTCAATATTCTATTATGCCCAATCATAAAGAAATTCATAGAAGAATGCTTGATAAGGCGTGATCACATGCTAGTCATTATATCATCCTACCCAAAGAGAAAGAAATGAAGAAAGGGATGTTGGATAAAATGAGATAATGTGCTAGTGAATATCCTATTATGTCTAAGAATTCAAATGCCTCATCACTTACAAACTAAAACAAAGTCGTTTTAAATAGTTAAAACCAAAATGACAATGTTTTGGAAGAGGGATTTGAGCTATTGTGTTAAGAGGCTTAAGTGGTTCGAACATATCAAGACAACTTTGGTTTACTATAGTCATCATACTCCATTGATCGTTCAGTTTTTTGTAAATTTTTCCATTAAAAAAAGATTTTTTTAGGATTTTATACTCATTATGCCTAGGATTGAATAGATGGGGGCTTTACTGAGACTAACTAGTAAAAGTTGTTTTCTTTTGCTCATATAATCATGGAGTGTTAATCAAACCCATGCTTGAATGGAAATTGAGATATGCCAAATATCTATGAAATAGATTATGACGGTGGTTGATAGAGTAATCATTGATCATAAAAAAAGAAAGAGCTAAGAAGAATTAGGGACAGGTGATAAAAATGATATAACTCTATTAGAACTTATTGAAGACTTGACCCTCAATAAGAAATTTTGACGAAATAGGATATGAGTAAAAGATTTTTCATAAAGAGGTCCTTCTCTTTCTTATAGGTCTTTTGAATATTTTTTTTTAAATTCAAGGAATTTTCATTAGCTATAGTGAAACTATTTACAGAGTTACTACAATGGGGTTTCCCATATGAAATTCCAAAAAGAACTTTGTACAATGGCAAAGCAAAGCTAGTTGTTATGAACCCAAGCAACTAAATTATAAAAACTACCTTGCTTTCATACGATCGGATAGCTTGTGAGTGACATCTTTGGCTATCACAAGGCCTCGAATGTCATTAATGATCTCTTCAACTAGTTGGTAAAGGCTAGTTTGCTCCTGTCTGTAAATCTCGCCATTCCTCTCCCTTCATATATTATAAATTGTAAGCGTAAATGCTGCTTTGAAAAGTAAATTGTCCGTCTTCTAAGAGCTAGATATGTTGATGATCCATTGGAGTGTACTAGTCCAGTCGTATGCATTGCTATACTATACAAGCTTATGAAGAAATTGACTCCATACAGTAGTGGAGTAGATACAACTAAAAAATAAATGGCTCGTGTCTTCTGCTAGTGTCTTGTATAATTCACTTATGGGATTGAAAGTCATGTGCCATATATCTTTGGTGCTTAGTTTGTTCTTGATTGCTAACCACGTAAACATGGAAGCTTTGGGGTTGATGCATTGCTGCCAGAGAAGAGAGTTATAGCATGACTTGTTTGTAAAAGAGTCGTTGGAGTGGAGTTTGCACACAATTTTATCCTCGTTGCTTCTATTTTAGAGATAAGGGAAAAACTGATAGAGTGTATGAAATCCTTTGAAATGTCCAGACCATTGGCCTTCAAAGATGAGTGATGCGACTTTTGCATTGTGAGGGATGCGTGGTCTGAACTGCATTAGATCATTTCTTCATATTAGTGGACTAAATTTAGTCCAGTTATCATACTAAACCCATATGAAATCACCATCTCCCAGTTGATAATTAATATACAGATAAATAATATCTCTCATTTTCAGTATATGATGGAAGATCCAAGAAAAACTCTTGATGATAGGTAGCTGCCAGAAACTTTGAGAAAGGATGTATGTTTTATGAATTCACTTAATCTAGATTGAATTTTTATCCGTTAGTAACCTCCATACTCTTTTTGCAAAGAAGAAACTTTTGTATAGTAGTTATAAAGAGTACGCCTAGGCCTCCTTGTTGCTTGGTAGCTGTCACCTCTCCCTACTTCACATTTACTTTCTTGGGTCTAGCTCTTTGATCACTTTCTTAGGTAGAATTAAGTTGTTTATCTAATGAATGTGTAAGTTAGTGAGAACTGAGATAATAAGCGTGAACCTTGCAGCTATAGAAAGAAAACGATTTTGCCAAGCTAAAATTTTTTATTTATATCTCTCCAAAAGTGGAAGACAATCAGAATAGGTGAGTTTAGCATGAGATATGAGAACTCCCAAGAATTTAAACAGTGGTGTGCTTAGCTCCATTCCCAAGAAACTAGCAAGCTCAAGAGCATTTTGCACGTCTGAGGAGCAATAAAAGCTACATTTCTAGATATTTATTTTCAGCCTAGACCAACTTGAGAATCGAGCAAGGATGTCTTTAAGAATATTTATGGAAAACCTGTCCGCTCTAGATAATAGGATTAGATCGTCGACAAGCATTATATTTGTGAGTTTAAGAGCATGACATTTATAATGGTAACAAAAGTAACCATTATGTGAAGTCAGCTTTCAATAAGTCGCAACAACCCCTCCATAACCATAACAAAAAGATAAGGTGAGAGGGGATTACCTTGCCTAATCCCCCTCTCACATTTAAGTGGTTTAGTGGGCCTTCCATTGACAATGATGCTTGCTAATGAGGTTTGAAGACATAAGATAATCCATTTTGTAAATTGGATTGGGAATTGTAAAGCATCAAGGTATGCTTTTATAAATGTCCAGCTAATTGTGTCGAATCTCTTATAAAAATCTATTTTCTAAATGCAGCTCTTCAGTTTTTTACCAGATTGATACTCCTTAAGTAGTTCTTGCATAAGCATTATATTGTCTCTAATAGAATAACCCTCTATGAAAGCTCCTTGAGTATGAACGACAATGTCCTTTAAGAATTTTTTCAATCTTCTAGCTAAAAGCTTGGTAATGGCCTTGTAAATGGTATTGCAATATGAAATAGGTTTATAGTCCAATAGGGAGCTAGGAATTAACTTCTTTGGTACTAGGCATATGAAAGTGTGATTGATTTCTCACAACATCTTACTTGAACGCAAATGTTTCCAGAATAGCTTGTGTGAATATTGTCCAGTGATGGTTGAAGTCTATTAAAAGAAATGAGCCTTGAAACCATCAGGGCCAGGAGATTTCGATGGATTCATAGAGAAAAGAACTTCTCTAATCTCTGCCTATGAGAAAGGGGCTATAAGGAAGTCTTTTGTGTGTTGACTAATAAGGTCATCAAAATAACAACTCAAATATGGTAGATGATTAGTCTAGTGTGGACTTCCCAACAATTTAATAAAGTGCTCACGTGTGTGATAGTCATAAGGGATTGTTGATCATAGTAGTGGAAGCCATTCTCATCAGTAAGCTACATAATTCAATTGCTATTTCTTCTTACAAGTAACGAAGCATGGAAATATTTTGTGTTTTGATCCCCTTCCTTTAAGCAAGTCATCCTTGCCTTTTATTGAAGTATGAATTGATTCAAAGAGAGAGTTAGCTGGTACTCCTTAAGTTGCAATTTTTCTAAGGTCCTGAGTTGAGAATCGTGAGGAAATAGATAACATTCTTCTTGAACTAGCTGGAGCCTTGTTTTGCACTCTTGGATCTATCAAGAAAATTGAGAAGAAAAGCTTTTTAGTGACGTTTTTACTCTTCGTAATTTCTACATGAGTTGGAAGGACTTGTATCCTTCATCATTAATTTGCCAACAATTCATGACTAGGTCCCTAAAACCTTGTTTCTTTTTTAGGCCATTAAACAATCTGAACTGTGTTCCTCTGAATACAGATTGGGACATATTATGAATCATGATACTTGAACAATTAGATAGAAGATTATCACCAAAATGTGTAAAAGATTCAGGAAAAGTAGATAACCAACTCGGATTAACCATGACCCTATCAAGCTTCCTACGAATTAAATAAGGGCCTTGCTGGTTGTTGGTCCAGGTAAGAAGTCTACTATTACAACATAGGTCTGTCAGGTGGACTCTTTGGAGAAAAGATTCCAGCTCTTTACTTATGATTGATTGTAGGCCTTACCCTCCTTTAGTTTCTGTAGCGGACTTGATGCAGTTAAAATCACCAGCCACTAGCTAAAGGTCAATGATATTTCTTTTCATTTGTTGAATAGAGTTCCATAACAAGTCTTTTTAAAATTGATTAGACAGAAACATGTTTCATGTTGTAGTAGTACATAATTCTGCCATTATAGTGGAAAGATAAGTTGGTAATGATAGACCTGTTAGTTCCCAAAGTCTTAGAGATCTGAGAAACTCTTGAAGCTCTGATTTTCATTTCTAATAAACCTACTATATAAGGCTGTTTAAGCATAACTATATCTTTAACCATAGTCTATTTATGAAGGTCATTAAGCCCTCGTACATTCTAGATAAGTGTCGTCATGCAGGGGTATCCCCTCTGGGAGTAGTGTTATTCTTCTTACAAGCTGATTTCCTTTTGGAACTATTAATAGGTTGCGAAGTATGGAGAGTGATGCTACTCTAATTAACTTTGCTAACATCTGATCATTCAACTTAAAAAGAATCTTCCTTAGCAGGAGATGCAGCATTGTGATTCTCACTATACTTAGAATTCTCTAGTAAAGAGGAAGAGTGGTTCAGTCTTTTTAAAATTTATCATGATCTGGAGGGAGTGACTCTCTATAGTCTGAATAACTATCAGACTGATATGGAGTAATTAGTGCATTAGTGTCAATCTCCAGTATACCAAAAGGTTGAGATTTGAAGATGTGGTAATCCTGTTTATTTGAGATTTACATAATTAAGTTGTTTTTTTCCTTTGATTCTTTTGCCTTATATTTAGCCTAAACAATTATTTCATAAGTACCTACCCCTTAGTCATTTTAATTAGTTAAATATTTTTTCTCCTCTCTTACAATTGCATGTTTTATTTATTTATTTTCTTTCTTGTATGTTTATTATTTACTTATTTATCTTTTATTTACCTTTTTATCTTTATCTTATTATTTTATTTTATTATCTTATTTGTATGTTATTTATTATTTATATTTTATTTATGTATCTTTTAACTTGATTTTTTAATTTTTATTCTTATTCATATTTTATTGTTATTTTTATATAGTTATTTCTTCCTTCTTTTGCTTTTGTTTTCTTCAAACAGTTACCAATTGTTTTCTTTTTTCTTTTCTCCTTTTTTCTTGTGGGTTTATTGGAAATAATTTCTTTATTAGTTAGAAATAAGGCTGCATACTTCTGAACCTTTCTAAACTCTGTGTCTTAGCGGACTTTCTATAAAGATATTATTATTATTGTTGTTATTGTATTGATCTTCTAGATCGAGTTTGACCCAAAATTCTATCAATCCATGGTTACCACGTTGATTTTGGATTGGGTGTCATTCTTAACTTGTGCATCAGACAAAATGCCCAATAAAAGAAGCTAGATGGTGATCAAGATCTCATAGAAGACCTTGCACCAACACTTTCTTTGTAAAAATTGATACTTCTAGTTTAATTACAGAGAAATCAATTAAGTTTTATAGAACAATTAGTTTTGAGTGAAAATTAAGGTTACTCTATTAAGTTTCTATTTTTATTTTGAACATATTTGTTAATTTATAATATTGGTTGTCATGTAAATGCTTACATATTTAAAGATCATGCTTATATAACTAGTTGTCTCAGCATTGTTAATTAAAAGACTAATTGCATGCTAGTTTTATAATAAATTAAAACTTTAAAGACTCATTGTGGTTGGGTCGGCTATTCTAGGCCCAGGCCCAGGTCCAAATATCAACGGCCCAGTGGCAGGTGATAGTCTCCCATGCAAATACAAATACTTACGTAAAGACCTAAACCTAGCGATCCCAGGTATATAAGATACTATTTCTCCATAATTCAGGTACGACATAAGAAACCCTGCTTTGCTTAGCTTTCAACTATCGCCGCCCTCACAAA
>JAOQMQ010000002.1:20392877-20410583 GCA_027563845.1 Erythroxylum subrotundum
ACGTCGAAACTACTACAGAGAACAGTCGATTCATGGATCCAAACGGCAACGTACAGTTCAGTCAGAATCTGGCAGAATCAAACTTTATAAAATAGGTAAAATTTTAAATAGAATTTACTCTAATTTATATAATGAAATTACAAATTTTTAGTAATCTTTGAGGATGTAAAACGCATATAGCTGTCGTTGGAAGACTAATAAAAGAAATAAACGACAGGTATCTTTATGTAATACTTGCAACCTTGGGCAGACTTTTGTTTACTAAGCTCTCTTTCGCACGTTCTTAATGTTTTCTTTCCAAATTTTGACCGAGTTAAGTTTACCTACCTTTGTTTTTAGGATATCTTGCTTCACTTTGAAGAATCACGTTATCCACATTACTTTTAAATGCACGATCTTCCTTCTAGAAGAATGACATACTGCAACACATACTCACATAAATGAACGGGTGGGATGTATTGGAACAAGATAGGTACATCATTTTTGAGACAGATGATTTGAAGGGCAAAGATAGGGTGTCAAATCCTCTGGTCCACTTTTTGTGGACCAACTCTGTGCCACTAAGACGGGTTAGATGCAGTGGCACAGAGTTGATCCACAAAAAGTGAACCAGAGGATCTGACGCCCTTTTCATGATGGGTCAAATGTAGTGACACAAAGTTGGTCAAAAAAAATGGACCAGAGGATCTGGTTCCCAAGGATAGAGGGTAAGGGTTGTGAGTTGTGACAGTGGAATGTGAAAGGGCAAAGGTTGTTAGAAAATGAAGTGACAAGGAAGGAATAAGGCATGGGCAACAACGCAAGGCGTACGTCCCATTGTTTAGTTTCAGCATGATTTATTAATTTATTCTGTCGATTGCACCGAGCACCGACCGGTCCTTTTAACTAATTGCATTTTGTTACCTTCATATATATACTGGGCGAGATTCACTTATAATTATTGGTCTTGATGATTTTATTTGCATAATTTTCACCGATTCGTTATTTTGGCCAACGCATAACATATGATAATGATATGATTTGAATACCAATATTATAATACTCAATTTATAGATTGTACCCATTAAATTTAAGTTGTAAATCTCTTCATAGTATAAGAAGTATGGTATAGAATACTCTAAACGTTTGTCATACGCCTGGTTGGTTGAAGGTTATATCAACTATGTCTCAAACACTAGCCGTTTTGATTTTTTACGAGATGTTTTAGAAGGGTTCTAATTATAAGAAGATACCTTTAAGTCATTCACACTTAGACTAATTCTCGCTCGAATCGAATAAGTCTCTTACGAAATGCAAAGCTCTAATTTTAAATTTTAAACAATTATATACATAAGGATAATTTAAACCTGCAATTTCACCTAAATCAAAAGATCGTTTCAGCAACTTACCTGCGCCTTCGGGTTATCCTGTAGCCATCTTTGTCAATGATAATCTTTATTATTAAAAAGTAATTCGGTTAAATTCAAACCATAGTATGGAAACAAGGAGAAAGTAGGAAATGAGAAGCGAAACGATGGCGGCAGCAGCCAGGTAAGTGAAAGTGACAGGCGTGGGACCGTCATTTGTTTAACTCCGTCCTCAGTTCTCACGCCACTTCTTAAAAAAAAAATACTGATTATTTAAAGTTCTCCCCACTATCCGATTCCGATCCCACCCTATATTGCTGTAATGTGCGTTACGCCTGTACCTTGGTAACTACTCACCTTACTTTTCTCTCTGCAAAAAGCACCTCCATTGGAGGAGCATCATTCAGGCTCTTGTTTTCAAAAATTAAGGCCAGCTACCACGTGCTGGGTTACCGTTTTCAGTTCGGAGTATGTTTAACTGACGCTTCCTGCTGTTTGTTTCTGTCTTTTGATTCGTAATTATTCCATCTTTTGAGTTTACTTAATTGTTTGGTCTGTTGTGTTTTGTTGTTTATGTTTGTTGCGTTTTAGTTTCTGAAAAAAGGATGGGGGAATGGTGGGGAATTTATGATAGAGAAAACGGATCAAAACATGGATGCTGAGCTCTGGAGGGTTTGTTTAAATGGCTTTGTTGTTAGGATTAAAAATCAAATGGGTAGCGTTTTGGGTTTTGGGGTTATTAGTTTATGGTTTTTGAGCGTCTTGTTGAGATCTTTTGATATTCCTGAGGATTTAGCATTGTATATGCTGTCAGTGGTAGAAGTGCTCTCTTATCCCTAACCACTAGTAATACAGAAGAACCTACTATGTTGTGTGACAGAGGGTGGGCTCGTAGGCATTGGCCATATTTTGAGTCTCATACCGACTGAATTAAGAAATGATGTGTGTCTATATCAGCCATGGAACAGATCCTCTGCTTTAGATGAACGTTTCAAACGTCTTTATCACTTTGTCAAAGCAAAAACTTTTTATGATTATCTTTTCTCATCTGTTACTATACCAGGAAATATTTACATTCTGAGAAAAAGTAATGAGTTCTTGAGTTCCACTGATCTTGTTCATTATCAATTTGGTTGCTTTTCATACTTTCATCAGCACAAGTGAGTGTATTGAATTGCAAAAATCTGATTTGATACCATTCTAATATTAATAATTGCGGAGTGCAAATTTTTTTTTTGTATATTTTATGATTTTATGTAGTATATGATGCTATGTAGTAGTTCTCTTTATGCATGTATCAGAATGCTTTCAGATATCATAATTCTTCACCCCGTTAATTTTTGTATGTTGGAAAAGTATTCTGTTCTTCCTCAGTTTAATAAGATGTTACTGTATTAGTTCTATATATGTATTTATCAGAATGTTTTCTGATGTCATAGTTCTTCATCCGCTTATGTTTGTATGTTAGAAAACTAGCGAATCCTTTCTAAATTTAGTCAGACAAAAGCTCTTGAATGCTTCATATTAATTGTCAATTTATGGATCTATGAAATAAATGTAATCTTTAAACAATTAAAGTTAGACCAGAACTTAATTATTGCCCTTGAATTATTCAGTTAGTTATCTAGAGATATTTGACTTAAGAGCCAAATGTTCTAAGGTGACCTGTGTTTTTCATTCTAGAAGGTACTTCAAATAATATAATCAGCAAAAATAATCGCTGCTTCCAGGCCTCACATTTTCTTTAATGAGTTGACTATTGATTTTGCAATGGCTACTTAAATGTTTTGTCCCTCACGAAAGTTGCAATTAATGAAACTGATAGCTTTCCCAATTAGAATTTGTTTTTTCAGGTGGATTGGGTCTATCTTATGTTGGTATTGGAAAAGATTATTATCAATGCTGTTACTCTCTTGTTGTAGTGTATTTTTTTCATCCTTGCTCCCTAATTACTTCAGTGCTTTATCTTCCATACGTGTGATTGCCCAAAAATTCAGAATATGTTGCAATTTGATGATTAATAAGCTCAATATTCATTATTGAATAAGTTTTTTTGAAAGAACCGTTTACCTGACAGTCAAAGCCTATAGTTTTTGTTTATTCGTATTAGGTTAGGAATACAATTAGAAGTAACTGGCATCAGTTTGCCTTTCACAGACAGATGAAATTGAATATTTTCAAAGGGTGTTGAATGAGAATGTGCAATGGAGGTTAACTCGGTAACCTCTAGTTTTCTTTCTCTGTTTTTTTTTTGGAATGTGAAGTATGAGTTGTGGCCTGCTGTTTATGTCTATTCTCTGAACTTCTTCGAAAACTAGAAGTGATTGTTAACATTTCCTAGTTCCCTCCGAACTTTTTCGAAAACTTGGAAGTGAATGTTAGCGTTTCCTAGTTCCGACTTAGTTACTTAGATATATTCTGCATATTCGATGTCTTGGCTTGTTCCGTATTCAATTTTCTGCAACTAAAAGCTTCAAATGCTAATGATAGTGGATTAGTGAGGGACAATCAATCATATTTAATTAATTGCTGTTTGTATTATGTATATCAGATCATTAAGTTGGTGAGCAAAAACAAACTTGGATAGTCGATCATGGACTATGGGCCATATTTCACGCAGCAATGGAAACCAGTGGCCAGCACACCAGCTGCCTCTGATGATCTTGGTGGTTGCTTTGACTGTAATATCTGTTTTGACTTTGCGCATGAGCCAGTTGTCACCCTTTGTGGCCACCTCTACTGCTGGCCATGCATTTACAAGTGGCTCCATGTCCAGAGTGCTTCCCTAGCCTCAGATGAACATCCACAGTGCCCAGTATGCAAGGCTGATATATCGCATACAACCATGGTTCCTCTCTATGGACGTGGTCAGGCACCAGCCGAAACTGAGCATGAAGGTAAGATAGCCAATCGGGGGATGGTCATACCCCCCAGACCACCTGCTTGTGGTGCTGAAGTTCTGGTATCCAACTCACCCCAAACTGGTCAGCAGCTTCCTTATCGTAATCCTTACCAAAATCATAACTACAATTTTGAAGAGCCACCATCTCCATTGGTTGATCTTGGAGGCACTCCACTCACAAGTTTACACCACCCATTAGTAGGAACGTTTGGGGGAATGGTTTATGCAAGGGCTTTTGGGAATTCTGAGAGTTTGTACGCGTACCCCAACTCATATCACCTTGTGGGAAGCGGTAACCCTCGGCAGAGGAGGCAGGAAATGCAGGCAGACAAGTCACTGAACAGAATCTCAATTTTTCTGTTTTGTTGCTTTCTTCTGTGCCTCGTTGTATTCTAAACTAAAACATAGTGTTATACATTATTATTAAATGGGAAATGCTGCGGGTTGTATAGTTTGTATAGGCAATCGGCATGTTTGTTCGTGTGATTCTTTTCCGTAGGCAGGCGATAAGCTAGTATATCACTACTAGAAGGGTACTCGTTTTGTATTATAAGTGAATGATAGTATTGCTTCTGAGTTTTAGAAGTGAAGTTTTTACCATATAAAACTTAGGGATTAGATTTTGCTGAAGTCGGGAACAGAACACCACTCTCCCCGTGGAGAGATATACTTTGTTTCACTCCCTGTATCATCCCTGTTCTATTTTGTGAAATGTGTTGCAGATGAGAAGGGACAGCACAGATGGTATACAGAGGATCTGTTCCGTCTCCTCTCCTTTAGTCTGTAAATAGAAAAACAAAAAAGTTTCTCAATTCTCATTTTTGGTGGCTGGTGCAAAGCAATTATTGGAAGACATAAACAGCTGTTTTAGTTGTCCAGGGAAAGGGACAGCACACAGAAGTTACCGTGGACTAGGTTATCAAAATTATAAACCTAAAAGACCTTTTAAGGATTAAGGTACGGCTGCAGCTGCATACCAAACGGTGCCAAGTTGTTCGACAATAACGAAGAGGATTTGTCACATCAAAGAAGCTGAAGGAAAGAATATGTTGCAACTTGTCTCCTATGTCCTATGACAACTTTCTCTCGACCTATCTATCAAATTGCTCTAAATCAACTTTGTGATTAATAAATATTTTTAAAAATATAATTAAGTATTTTTCAAAAGTACGATTGAAGATGATCCTCTCTTTTGCAAAAAGCCTTAGCACTAGGTGTGTACGGTTGGGGTTTCATTATCATTGTATTTATCAATTCATATCTCTCACATGTGGCCTGTTATTTGTTAGTTGCTGTCATTATTGCATTCAGTGGCTAGTGAAGAAGGCTCAGGGGGGACTTGACCCACACTCAAGATTAAAAGAAGCTCACCCAATTTGATTACAAGGAATACATTCACTCTCTGCAACTTAAACCCTCTAACATCACTCACAGGGATGTGAAGTAACGGGTGTGAGGAGAGTTATCAACAGCAGTTAGGTGCCAACATGATTAAATAACAAGAAACAGTCATGTGTAAGATGATAATATCAGTAGGGAACAAGAAAATGACCCAACATTTATGGCAATTTAAAGCGATAATTTGTTAAGACAAATCTTGCATTGTTGTATCAGTGGTTTTTAATTTTGAAACCCTTGAGCTATCCTTAATCTTTGATAAATGTCAAAATACAATTGTAGAGAAAACTCAATGCCATGATTCCTGAGTCTCCGTGCCATTCAAACAGGAAGCTGTAACTTCTATGCTGTGCTTTGTTAGCACACCAAGTGTTTACCAAAGATTCTCTTAAAGAAAGTTCAAGCCATGTCAATAAGCTGAAGAGATATTTGATCATGGTTCCTAAGTTTGTAGGCATCTTCTATAATGCCTCGTACTTTTTAATTTTGTTTCTATTTTCATGTTAGTAATTGTTATTTTCTTTCTATATTATGGAGGTTATCTTTCACTTTCACATGATTTCCTATTATTATGGTGGGTGTTCCACCAATTTATATTCGAAGGGGTCCAAGTTAATAAAGAAGTCAATTTTTATAGAATTTAGTCAAATTGTTGAGAATTTGAAGCTCAAGAGATTTTAGGTTCTCTCTGAGCAGCGTGAGACTATAACTATTGTTTGCCGAAGAAGATCATCTTTTCACTTGCCAAACCTTACTCAGGATCAATCCCTCACTTAGCCCTAGCCTATTATCAGCTATGCTCAATATGCGGCTATGATTAGATCTTTTCCTTTTTCAGAAGCTTTTGGACCTAACGAAACTAACCACAACTCCAACTGACCTATAAATCAATTTGTATCTTGGGACTGTACCAACTTGGTATTAGAGCCTAGGGTTATGGGAGATGTAATTTAACAACTTAGCCAATTGTTGCAATTATTCCAAAAGGAGTTTGTTGCTAACCTCATTTAAGAAGAAGCATTCTTGGCTTGCCTTGATGAACTTGCCCCTGATTTGGCTACTTTCAAAGTCTCATTGACCTCGATTGAAGAAGGCAGTAACAATCAAACTTGCAAGGGAAAAGGGGTTGTAAGCCTATCTAGCTTAGATTCTTTAGGAGGTGGTTTCATTGTTCCCAAGTTCACCAAGCTGGATTTCCCTTGTTTCAATGGCCAAGATGATCCTTTAGGATGGTTAAGTTGTTGCAAGAACTTCTTTTGCCACCAACAAACACCTGATGAAGATAAGGTCATTCTCATTTCCTTTTACTTAAAAGGTAATGCTCAACTCTTGTTCCTTCAAAAGGAGGCTGTGATTATGAATTAATCAAGATTAGGTCTTGCATAATTATGAGAGAATCTTGTTTAAAGAACAAAATTTTTTTTCTCTTTGAATAATCAGAATGTAACAAAAGACAAAGATATTAAAAAAAAATAAAGAATTGATCTTTGAACTATAAAGGAGAACCCCCAAGTCAAGGAATAGCCCACTTAATTCTCCAAAGGAACACCACCAAGAATTAAGATTTGAGGAGGAAATATTCAAAATTTTAAAAGCTGAATAACATGAATTCTAATATGAAATATGCTAACAATTACACACCATAATCCCTTTATATAGGCTTAAAGATATCAAAGCTTGATCCCATTCTAATTAGAGGAACATTCACATGCCTATTGGAATTAAGAAAACTTAATCCTACTTTAATTAGGAAAACCTAGCTAAATGATTATTGGTATTAAGAAAATAACTAATAAAATCATAAATAAATTAGCTTATTAAAGCCTAAAATAAGGTATATCTAGCCTATTGCTCGCAAATATTAACTCTGGATGATTATTTACAATTAGGGTCAATGTTATTGCATTGTTCTCCCATCCCTCGAAAAAGATTGTCCTCAAATCTTGAAGCTCATCATCATCGAAGTAAGGACTCAAATCTCTGACATTGAATGTAGAAGAAACATCATAATCTCCCAAAAGATGAAGCTTGTAAGCACTATCTCCAATTTGCTCAATGACTCTAAAAGGACTATATGTATAAGGCATCAACTTGTTCTTATGCTTGGATGAAAACCTCTCATTTCCAAGATGAAGCCACATAAGATCTCTAGGCAAGAACTTTGGTTTCTTAAGATGCTTGTTGGCTTTCTTCTTATATAACTCATTTGCCTTCTCAATCTTAGTGTGAACTTGCTTATGAAGCTTCATCATTTTCTTGACTTTAGCTTTAGTATCATGATTCATGAGCTATTTTTTGGAATAATCACCAAACCAATAAGAAGGTATGTATTAGTTCCATAAACAACCTCAAATAGAGAATATCATGTACTTGGAGAACTATTATGAGAAAACTATGCATAAACTAAATTCATTTCCAAATCCTTGGTTATTTTTGACACTAAGCCATGTAAAAGAGTACCTAAAGTATGGTTGGTAACTTTCATTTAATTGTTAGTTCGTTGATGGTGCGAAGTAATAAACATCAACTTCATTCCAAACAACCTCCACAACATTCTCCAAAAGTGACTAAAGAATTTTGAATCCTAATTTGAAAGAATGAACCTTGAAACTCTATATAAGTGCACAATTTCTTTGAAGAGCAATCAGCAATGTGTGAAGCATCATCAGTATTATGACATGGAATCAAGTGAGCCATCTTCAAGAATTGATCCACCATAACTATGATCTCGTCCTTACCCCACTGAGTATGAGGCAATCCTATGATAAATTCCATCAAAACATCCTCCTATTGTTGAGCAGGAATCGACAAATGACTAATAATAACTTGTACATCACCCATTATCTTTAGCCAATAGAAGTGTTCTTAAAGAATCTCAAGAGTCTTATTGATTTTGTATTGTCCCACAAGACCTAAAAAATGTGGCTTACGAACCAGTAACTCCAAGAATGAGCATTTAGGAATGCATAATTGATTTCCTTTGAATAAGAAATTGCCTTGCAACACATATGCTCCATTCGCTCCTCTAGCACATCTGTATATGAATTAGTAAGGTTTAGGTCATTTTTGTAATATTCCTCAATAATCTCAAACCTAATCAACCTTGAGTAAAGAATAGCAAGTATAGAGGATCATCGTGACAATGCATCAATGACTGCATTCGACTTTCCATCCTTACACTTCGAAGAGAAAGTGAATGATTAAAGGAGCTTGACCCACTTAGCATGTCTCATATTTAGTTTTTGATGCCTATATATATGCCTTAAAGCCTTATGATTTCAATGTAACATAAAAGGCTTTGGTTTAAGATAACAACTCCAATGATTTAAGGTATGAACTATAACATAGAACTCTTTGTCCTAAGTTGAATAGTTTCACCTTAAACCGCTAAGCCTTTCACTAAAATAGGGATTTCCTTTTTGCATAAGAACCAATTCTGTCCTTTTGCCAATTTACAATATAAGAGGGGTTGCTAAATAGGGACCAACAGGATTTGTTTGTGTAGCTACTAGAGGGAGTGAGAGTCCATAGAATAGAATCTTCAAATGAATTGTTTAATGTGAAGCTGAGGAGGACTTGGTAAAGGTTTGTTGCAGAAATGAATCTATCAAGATAGTTGATTAATAGACATTCAACAACTGAGGCATTAGATGGGATAATTTCCTTCAGTGGAGTGGCTTTAATAACGTAATCTAAAGGACCAAAATGGGATCAATGATCATACCAGAATGAAATAATCTTACCATTCTTGACAATGGATCTATAAGAGTCCCTAATGCTCCATTCAAGACTGAACAAAAGTTTCACAAGGGAAGAAACATTTGCTAGAATCTTAGCAGCCCAGAGATTTTGTTTTTTTTAATAATATGTGCGCATCTATTAAACCCATTGAGCTTGTTGATCGTGGATAAGTCTCTATAGTCTTTTGACTAAGAGAACAAAATTGAGCCTATTGATAGGTAAAATTTCTAGACCACCATACTTTCTAGATAAGCACACATCATACTAGTTTATTATGTTGCTTCCAACTTTGTTGCTACTAGTTGACCATAATAAATTTCGAAACATTTTTTATATTATCTTGACAATAGCTTGAGGAAATACAATTTGAGAGCACAAATTTGATTAGCTACCATCTAGTAGCAAGGGATAGAGATTTGGAAGTCATATTATCAATCTTGCTATTTATCTTGTCAAGAAGAGGCTTGAAGTTTGAAAAGAAAGGCTTAATGAAGGAGATAAGAATTCCAAGATACTTAACAAGTTGGTAATCTAGCTTGAATCTAGTGATTAGTGACAATATAATAGCTAATTATGTCACACTTATTGAGATAAACCACTTGGACTTATCCTTATTGATAGCAAGGCCTGACATTCTATTGAAAACTTTAAAAGCTTTTATGATGGAGGTGATAGAGAGACTGTCAACTTTAAAGAAAAGAAAAATGTTATTAGCAAAGCTAAGAATGATAACACCAAGCTTTTTAAATTTGAAGTGGAATTTGAATACTCCTTTCCTGGTAGCACTTCTTTTAAGTAATCTACATAAAACTTTAGAGACTATAGAGAATAAGTATGGGCAAATAGGGTCCCTTTGACTTATACCTATGGCATCTTTGATGTGCTTGGTGGACTCTTCATTCACTAAGATTCTGTAGGATACAGTTGTGATACAGTGATGGATCCATTATGTAAAAATTTCAAGGAAGCCAAAAGCTTTCAAGACATTGAGGATGAAGTTCCAGTCAACCATATTATAAGCTTTCCCAAAATCTATTTTGAGTACACAATTTTTGTAACTGTTCTTCCTGGTGTAGTGCTTGATGATCTCCTGAGCAAGTGCAATATTATCACCAATTTGTCGTTAAGGAATTTAAGCTGATTGAATTGGATCCATAAGTATAGTAAGTATAGGCTTTAACCTTAGAGCGATCACTTTAGAAATGATTTTGTAGATGGAGTTAGAGCAAGAGATATGTATATAATCTTTCAAAATTTTGTGCTCTTTCCTTTTAGGGATTAATGTACTAAAGGTGCTATTTATGGCTTTAAGAATTTTTCCATTGTTAAAGAATTTTAGAATTGCTTTAGAGACCATATTGCCTAAGATAGACCAATTTTTAATGAAGAAGTATATGTTGAAACCATGTAGTCCTAGAGCTTTGCAAAGAGCTAGAGATCTTAAGAATTTTCAATCTCAAATCTAATAATAGGGGATGCCAAAGCTTTTACTTCATGAGCAGAAAACTTTTGTTAAAATGTTTCCTTAATAAATTCTACAGAGGAGCAAGCATATGAGGGAGAGCCTAGTAAGGATTGGAAGTAACACGTAGCTTTAGAGATGAATTGAATTTGAGTTTAAAGAAAAGATTTATTGCTTTCAATGGTAACAAATCAAACACAAATTTGTGAAAGAAAATTGTATTTTTATCACCATTTTGTAACCATATGATGCTAGATCTTTGTTTTAATAGAGAGTAGTCAAAATTAATTGCTTGTGAGTTGGTCAATGCAGTCTTTTCTGCAACTTAAAGCATCAAACATGTAGGATTGAGGTATAGATCATTTTGAGCTTTGTTGAGAGTAAATTTAGCAGTGTTTAGTAAATGATGAACATTTCCCACATTTTCCTTATCAAAAGCTTTAACCCCAGTTCATATGCTATTAACTTTCGTAGAGTATTAGAATTGCTTGGATTTATGAAAGTGATAATCAAGACGTCTTTCAACGGCATCCTAAAACCCAAACATAGATGTTAAGAAGTTATTTAATCAGAAAAGATACCAAGTAGGTGCATTATCTGGTTCAAACTTAACAATCACTAGTGAGTGATCATAGATACTTGTTGGGAGAGATAGCACCAATGTTGGGAAAATTTTTCATCCAAAGTAGATTAGATAAGCCTTTATCAAGCTTCTTTCTTAAGAAAGTTTCATTATTGTGCTTATTGCTCCAAGTAAAGAAGTTACCCTAAGGTAAATCGAAAACTTGTATGTTAGCTAAGCAGCTTTTGAAATCATCATAGATAATCAATTAGAAAAATGTTCTTTAGCTTCATCTTGATGTATGATGGAGTTGAAGTCACCAATTAAGAGCCAAGGGGAATGGATTCCAAAAGTTATCTCTTTCAGCTTAATCCATAAGGATAGTCTTCGAAAGCCATGATTAAGTGCATATATTACTTAAATGTCCAATATTTTATTGAGGTGTTTGGAGAAGACTTATAGGTGAATCAATTGGTCAGTGATGGTGGAGTTAATTATGTCTATCTTGTCATTGTTATAGATTACCAAAATCCTTCCATTAGGGTGAAAATTCTAGTTAGAACTAGACCTCCAACTATTAGAAAAAAAAAAGACAAGAGGTTACTGATGTTTCTCTTCATTTTGGTTTCTAAAATACCGATAATGTAGGGCTTATTATCAATAACAAAATCTCTAATTACTTGCTTCATTCCCCTGGTGTTTTAGGAGCAAATAGACATTTAAGTAGTAGAAGAAGAAACATTCCTCTTTTTATTTGATCTTCTCCTTAACGTAGTTTTAAAATAAGTTCCAATGTCAGTATCCATTGCAAGTGCTTGTGTTGTGACTGCCAATTAGACTTTATAAGTTGTGACTAAGATTTTCTTTACATAGGAGTACTAACGACTGCTTTATTTCCAACATTATTCATAACTATAGATTGCTCAACAAAGAAAGTTTTGGGCTTATCAATGACTACCAAAGTATCAGAAGGGGAACTTGGAGTGAATTTCTCAATGATATCTTCAACAGGTTCTTGAACATGTTCTTCACCCATCAATTCCTTAAAACTGTCTATTTTTAAATTCTTTCCAGCTAGTTTCTATGTTTTTATTAGTTTAGCTCGAGGACTTCCATGGACATGTAATATTGACTGTGCCCTTAATGAGCTCAGGATTGTCATCAAACTTCATAACTGATATCTCCTCAGGTAGGTCTGCAAATGCTTCAATTGCCACACATATTCTAACAAAATTGACTCTTATAGTTTTTGCAGTAGCTTGGTAAAGACAAAGAGTTCTTCCAATTGAGCTAGTTAAGTAGCTTAATCCTTCAACGGTTTAATATTTGAGAGGTATATCATGAATATATATCCATAAAAGGGATGTCTGTCTATCTGATTTATTCAAATTTTACACCAGGTCTCAAAACTTGGATAAGGAAAGACTTGTTATGACATGTTAAGGACCAGACTTAATGATTTCAACCACATATTATGGGGAGGTAAATTGGAAGAAAAATATGTCTTAATTATTCACCATGATGTCAAAAAAGACGGAATGCTTCTAGTTGCTAGTTGCCCAAGTTTTTATGATAACGAAAGGAACTCTCTTATCCAAAAAGAATCCATCAAGAGTGGCTTCCATTTTTATGTACCAATATGGAGAATGGAGACAGGGGTGACACAATCTGGTGTTCAGAGTTGAAGCTAGGTGGAAAATGGGAGAGTTTGGCTTCAGGGTTCAAATTACCAGCAACTTAAACCCAAAATCGTCTAGCATTTAGAGAAGCATCAAGAGTATAAGATGGAGCAGAGATGATGGATGCAGGATGGTGATTATGTAGAGGCAAAGGGTTAGGGGTAGGCAATAAAGGATAGTTTAGTGCAACAGGTAATAAAGGGATTAAAGGAGATTGAATTTTTTTCTAGAGGCGTGAAGTTTTTTAAAGATGACATATTGGTTTGACTGTTAGGTAAAGAAAAGACGTATTAGGTAAAAGGACTTCTATAGCAGAACACAGATGAAGATCAGTTGAAGTTAAAGAAGTGAAGGAGAGCACATCAATGGGAAAGGAGAAGGGAAGGAGAAATTGAAGAAATAAAGGAGGCAACCGCAACTAACAATAGCAAGCTTGTACAAAAAAAACTGGGAAAAAAGAGGGAGAACTTAAGCTTTGACAGTAGAAGTTGAAGTGCATCAGCATGGAAGAGGGGGTGCAGTAGTGAAAAAGGCTAACAGGATGGTAAGGAAGCTCCATGACAGTGTACATTTAAGGAATGGTAAGGAAGCTCTATTTAGGTGTTATAAGCCACCGTTAGCAACAAATTTCTTTACACTTTTTCCATCTGAAGTATACACCAAGTGCATAAGCAACAAATGCCACATATACTTTATTTCCACCAATGAATATTAATATGGGAATTCAAGTTTACCCATGGTAACGGAAGGTACCTATGAAATTCATCGTGATCAAATCCATAGCTAATAGCCCAGAGAGGCAAAATAAAGAGAGAAAATCAAATTAGCAAATATTTTAATGTAATCACTTAAAAAGAACTAAAAAGATTCTTAGTTCATGCCTTAAGACTACCCATTATAGTCTTATAGTACTTATATAACAAAACAAAAAGTTCTTGAACTTTACTCTCCTTATTTATCAACTCATGTATCATATATTCTATAATAAGGACAACAATAAATATCTTGTTATTTTTTTATATTCATAAATGTTTGAGACAATTTAGTAAATCTAGATAAGTGATGATGGTACTTTTAATGTTTATAGTGACTTTAATTGATAAACTAGAACTGATAGGATAAAGGATGTCAGCGAGATCTAGAAGTTGATTACAAATCATAGTCTTCTTTTACCTTAGGATCATAAAGATCCTCAATTGTGTGGATGAAAATATTACAATAAAAAGCTTACCCAAAAAGATGCATTCATATTTTCGCTCTGAAACTTTCTTGTTATGAATTTCAGTAGACTTCATACAAGAGAAAATAACACAAAAGGGACATCTTCACCCAATAGTACATTAGATTTTGAAGCGACATAAAAAGGATGTAGTGGTGGCAATCAGCGATAGAACATAATTATACCGAACTTTAAAAAGTAGCAATAAAATGCCCAAAATTTTAATTTTGAACTCGACGTTAGTGTCACTGTTATCTATGCTGATGTGGCACAGCCACGTGTCGATGCCCCTTACTGATCAGACACCTCAACTGGTTTAGAAGAAGATTGTTTGATTAGCAAAATGATGTTGTTTCGCTTTGATAGTAAAACGATGTCGTTTAAACTAAAATCAAATGTCCCTCCCTTCTCTATCTCTTCTTTGTCTCTTTTTTATCGATCAATGCTTAAAACTCTTACTTTGAAATCCCTAATCTGTAACCTAAAATCTCCCAAATCCCCTAACGTTCATAAGAGAGTGAATTCATGCGTTGGTGCTACTTTTATAGCAAAGTTATTTGCTCCATTAGACCAACAAGCATTCTCTTTGATTTCGTGCATGAGTGCTTCATAAAAGAGTGATTTCATCATCGAGAAAAAACTGAAGATTTCATCGCCGAACTTCCTGTGGCACCGACTAAGGTACGATTGATCCTCTCTCTCTCTATTGTTCTTTCCACTCCGATTTGGTTTTTGTATGAAATGGTGTGTTGTTGTACTAGGGTTTCAAATGAGATTGTGTTCCAAAAGCACAAATCCAATTTCTGTATTAGGGTTTCAAATTGGATTTTTACTTCCAGAAATTGACTTGCATTGTGCTAGGATATTAGGGTTTCAAATTGGATTGTGCTAGGATTTGTTTGTTATTGAAAAGGAGGATTTACTTGTATGTGTACATAGCAATTGAACAGTGAAAACCTTGAATACTCCTTGCATATTAAAATGTGGGTGAATTATTCTGATGCAATCATACTAATCAATTTTTGTACACTGTTAGTTAATGGGATAGAAGTGAATCATCTTAATTGTTGCTTCTTTTTTTCTATTTGTAATATTTATCATTTTGTATTTAGTCACAGTTTGTCTTTGTAGATGTTGCTCAATTTTGAATTTCATTATGGTGGAGTGTTGGAAAGGCAACAAAATATATATGTTGGGGGTAAGATTAAACGAAAAAAGAATACCGGTATTAATGAACTAAGCATGCTAGTTCTAAAAGGATTTTCGAAGATAAAGGAAATAGAGTAATCTCTATGTTTTATAAATTTCTACATGAGTCCATTAAAAGCTTGATGGAGTTAGGCTTAAAGCATGACAGGGACATATTGGATATGCTGAAAAAATGGAAGAATTAAATTGTCAGAATGTTCAAATATACTATGATCATGGTTATGAGAATTTTGCGACAGATGTTGAGGAGTCAAATTTTGATGATGAATTGGAGTAAGATGAGGGGTTGTTCCAAGTTTAATTAGAGCAAGATGAGGACTTCACTGTTATACAAGATAATGATTCTGATGATGATTTAGTTGATGAGGAGTTCTTTGGAATTGATGATAAAGAATATGTTAATGGTAGAACAAATGAGAGGAGGTGTACGAAGACTTCACATAGTGGGTTTAAATTTGGCAATGATGTCGATGGTGTTGGTGGAAGTGAAAACAATTTCAATGAAGTTGGTGATCAATCGAATGATACTGGAAGAGCAGAAAGAAGTTCGCATTGTGCAAATAGTGATTATGATGACAATGATGATAAAATTAAATCACCAGTTCCTAGTGATGATGAAGCATCGATACCAAAGAAGAAATACATTAGTTTTAATTCAAAAGTTGAAATGACATATTTTAAGTTTGAAATTGGAATAAAGTTCAAGGACGAGAAGCAGTTGACGGAAGCTATAAGGAAATATGTAATTACAAATGGGTATAATGTTTAAATGGCGAGATCTGGTGTACGAATGGAAGCAGTTTGTGATGCACATTGTCCTTTTCCGGTGTATGCTAGTTGGATTGGAAATGAGAAAATATTTGTTGTGAAGAGAGTCAAAAAATTCATACCTGCAGTAAAGTGGAGAGGAATAAGCAAGCTAGCTAGAAATAGATTGCTAATGAATTTATACACAATTTTAGGAGGAACCCCAATTGGCCTATCAGTGAAATGATGGATGATCTTCAATCAAAATATGCACCAAAGGTTACTAAAATTAAATGTTATAGGGCTAATTGGGAAGCAATTACTATGCTTCAGGATCAATGGAAGGTCATAATGTGAAGTTATGGTCTTATGGACATGAGTTAATGCGAGCTGATAAAGATGGAAAGTTTATTATTGAATGTGATTCTGATGAACAATCCAAGAGACCAATGTTCAAGAGATTTTATGTGGGTTTCAGTGCTTTGAAGTATGGTTTCTTGGTGGATGCAGGAAGATTATTGGGTTATATGGATGTTTTCTAAAGACTTTCTTTGGTGGTACATTATTATCTGTTGTTGGTTATGACGGAAACAATAAGATGTTTCCTGTATGTTGGGTTATAGTTGAGGGAGAAAACTATCAATCATAGAATTGGTTTTTGAGCATTCTTGCCGAAGATCTCCACATAAGTGAAAATTCATGGACTTTCGTAAGCGATCAGCAGAAGGTAAACTTTAAATATCCATATATCTTATTTTCATTTGTTTATGTGATCAACATTTACTTAATTTATGTAATTATTTGTTTTACAGGATTTAGTGGAAGCATTAAAGAACTTGTTTCCAGAAGCTAAACATAGAAAATGTGCCCGTCATGTGTATGCAAACTGGATTAATGTTCATAAAGGGCACACGTATAGGACTTTATTTTGGAAAGTGGTGAATTGCACAACGCAAGTTGATTTTGATGAGGTAATGGAGGAGTTGAAGAGTTTGTCAGTGAAGGCTTATGAGGATTTTAAAAGTAGGAATCCAGAGACATTTGTGAAGGCCTTTGTGAGCAGAAGACCGAAATGTGGAATTATACATAACAATATTTCAAAGATGTTTAATGGATTCATTTGTGAAGCTCATACCAAAAGCTTGATCAGTATATTATGAGACATTTGAGTTTCTTTAATGACTCGAATACATGAAAAAAGTGATATGATGATGAAATACAAAGATGAGATTTGTCTCAGAGTGAGGAAGAAAATTGAGGTAGCATAATAGGATGCAAGACATTGTATGCTCAGGATAAATGGGGATTTGAAATTTGAAATAAGTATCTTTGCGGACAAGGACATCGTTGACTTGCAATCACGGTGTTGGATCCCGTTTCCGGAACCCAACTCTTGAACCATAAACATGAATCATGATCATCTTACCTTGAAGGGTTATTC
>JAOQMQ010000002.1:20443749-20454259 GCA_027563845.1 Erythroxylum subrotundum
AATCTCAAATTCAATTGCTCAAACTCAAATTCAATCTCATTCATCAATAATTCAACAATTCAATATTAATACCGTAATGAATAACAAGCCAGTTTCCACTATTCAATAATCAATACCGTAAATCTACTAAATCACCATTCCAAATTTAATTTAATACAAAATGTCAAAATCCAATTCCAATTTCAGTTCAACTTCAACATTCACAAATGACAAAAATCAATCAACTTCACTTCAATATCCATTCGGATTTTGAACCATTCCCATTTCTCGTTCTCAGCCGAAATCAACATCCAAATTTTTTCCCAAATCCAACACAATAACACCAATTTTTAAACCCAAATCCACCATCATCCAACAAACAACACAATCACATAAGCAATAATTTTCAAAATTCCATGAAAAATGAAACAAAAATAAAAAACATACACCCCAAAATAATCAAGTCTTCGCCAATCCAGGTCGACGTCGGGTCGTGTGGTTCGTCTGAGCTAAGGTGATCGTGTGGTGCATCGAAAGAAGAGAGACGGCAAGGAGGACGAAAGAGAAGGCGGCGAGGAGCGGGCTGAGGTCGAACCGTTGAAGCCTCGAAGGGAGAAAGCAAACCAGAGGTCGAAGACTCGAAGAAGGAGGACTAGAGAACTGGAGGAGACGTCAATAGTGAGGAGGAGACAGTGAGACATCGAGAGAGAGATTGGAGAAGAGAGGAGGCAGCGGCGTGTATGGAAGAAGAACCGAAGACGAATCCAGAAAGGGGGGGAGGGGGTAATTAGATTTTAGGTTTAAAACTTTCAGAAATTGCAAGTTAGTCCTTTTAATTTTTTGAAGTTACGGTATCGGTCAGAATTGATTGTTCCTGCCGGTACCGTCCAGTAAACACCGGTACCAACTGGTATCCGAGGTCGGTACCGGCGTTTAACATTTTGTACCGTTTTTCAGCCGGTACCGGCCGAAACGGTACGATATTCATAAGCCTGGATGTAGGATCTATCTTGTAGTTTATGAAAATGCACAAAGTGGTCGTATTTGCTTCTTGTGTACTTTTGTCCCGTCATAAACTTGTCAAATCGATTGTACTACTGCTTTGGAGATTGCTTAAATCTGTACAACAATTTTCAAGTTTGCACACCATATTCTCTTTTCCAGCAACTTTAAAACCTTCTGGCTAAGTAATATAGATTTCCTCCTCTAAGTCTCCAAGTTAAAACACAGTTTTTACAACCAATTGAACTAGTTTCATATCAAACTATACTACCAAAGCCAACAAATTTCAAGTGGATGAATGTTTTACAATTAGAGAAAAAACTTCATTATAATCAATTCCCTCCGTCTGAGCATAGCCTTTGGCCACTAGCCTTGCTTTATAGCGAACATTATTCTTGTCAAGAAATACATCTTTCTTTGCATATACCCATTTGCATCCAATTGTCTTCTTTTCCTTTGGTAGACAAGCTAGCTTCCATGTCTAATTCTTATGAAGGGAATGTATTTCTTCATTCATTGCTATCCTCCACTTATCTTCTTTTGAACTTCGTACTGCTTCCTTATAAATACTAGGAATGCCATCAATTTCAGTTGGAGATACATAAGCCACCATATTAACATAACAAGCAAGTACTTGAATGTTCCTTTTTGTCTTTCTCAATGCAATTTATAATTGTTGCTGTGGAGGTGCTTAGGTTGGAACCTCTTCTTCATCTAGCTTCTTTTTTACCACAAACGTTTCTGCATCTGCGTCATCAATTGCTAGGATAACAATTCTTCCTTCAAACTCCACATGTTTTATAGTACCATCTGTCTGCTCAATATTTTTAGTTGTCATCTTTCTTAACATGGTAGATTCATCAAAGGTGACATCCCTGCTGAAAATTATTTTGTTTGATTTTAGGTGCCAAAGACGATATCCTTCTATACCAGAGGTGATCTTTATAAAAATTACTTTCTTTCCACGTGGATCCAACTTTGACTACTTAACATGATATTATACAGTGGAACCAAATGTATGTAAGGAATCATAATCTGTAGCAGGTTTTCTAAACCATTTTTTCAAAGGTGTTTTACCACCAATAGCAATTGACGGAAAGTGATTGATGAGATGACATGTATATGTAATAGTCTTAGCCTAAAATTCTCTGCCCAACCTAGCATTTGACAACATACACCAAACTTTCTTTAGTAATGTACGGTTCATACATTCTATCACCCCATTTTGTTATGGTGTATCCCTAACTGTGAAGTGTCTAACAATGCCTTCATCTTTGCAAACTTTTAAAAATTTATCACTCCTGTACTCCCTACCATTATCTATATGGAAACGCTTGATCCTTCTACCTGTTTGAGTTTCCACCATCTTCTTCCATTTGAGGAAAACTCTCAGTACTTCATCCTTAGTCTTCATAGTATACAGCCATACTCTCCAGGAAAAATCATCAAAAAAGGTCACATAATAGTGTTTTCCTCCCAAAGAAGTTGTTTTGGAAGGTCCCTTCACTCTCCACACATTAGAGTGAACATAATCCAAAATACCCTTCGTATCATGGATTTCATTGTTGAATTTCACTCTTGTCTGCTTCCCTTTAACATTATGCTTACATAAGTCTAATTTGCAAGCCCAAACTCCTTTCAAGAATCCTTAATTTACTAATATCTTTAAGGATTTTTTTCCTATATGTCATAACCTCGTTACTTCTAGCTCTTGATCATCATTAGAAGCTATTGTTGTTGTTCCAATAACTGCATTACCTTGGTAATAATATAGGTTATTTTTCTTCGAATTCCTTTCATTACCACAAGTGCACCAGAGATGACTTTCATTACTCCATTTGCTACATTTACAATGTAGCCCTTTGATTATAGGACTCCCACATAAAGTAGAGTTTTTCATAAAACTTGGCACATATCTAACATCTGCCAGAGTCCTGGTTGTTCCATCATGATTCCTCAAGCAAATTAAACCAATCATATATATGGTACAAGGATTGTCATTTGTTGTGTAGACAACTCCACATTCTAGCTCTTTAAAATCAAAGAACCAATCTCGATTGGGACACATATGATGGCTACAGCTTGAATCTAGTAGCCATGGACTAAAAGGGCTTATTGAGGATATAACAACTAATGAAAGATCTGAGTCTACATCTTCACACTCAGCATCATTTGAATTTGCATCAACCTTTCCCTTATCAGGTTTGTTTTTATTCTTCAACTTTGGAAAATCCTTTTTCTAGTGCCCTTTTTCCTGACAAAAGGCACATTCATCTTTGCTCAATTTGGGCCTTGACTTTGATCTCCCTTTCTTTCCTTTAGTATGGCTCTACGAATGGTCCTTGACCACCAAAACTTTTGCTGCTCCACTTGTATGTTTTTTCTTTGTCTTCCTTCTCAATTCATGATTGCACAAAGCAGTTGTAGCTTCACTAAAGACACAACAACCTTCCCATAAAGTAAAGTAGTTTCAAGAAACTCAAACTCCTCAGGAATGGATCCCAGCAACATCAAAGCTAGATCTTCATCTTCACATGTCACATCCAAATTCATTAAATCAGTAACTACCTGATTAAAACTAGTGACGTGATTATTTATAGTGGTACCTAGAACATAAGAGAAACAAAACAGTCTCTTATTCATATGGAGCTTATTTTGATTGCTTTTTTTTATAAAAAAAATCCTCTAATGTGTTCCACAATTTAGATGCAGAAGTTTCTTTTGAGAAAGCATACTTTTACTCTCTAGGAAGACACAATCGAATAGTACCACATGCCAAACGATTTATAATCTTCCAATTTTTCTCCTCAACATCATCTAGTTTCTTTTCTTCAATGACAATGTCAAGCCCATGCTAAAAAAAAGCATCTTGAACCTCACTTTGCCACATGTCAAAATGACCCGTGCCATCAAAAATCTCCACTACAAATTTTGCATTTGTCATAACAGTCCTTGCTAGAATAGACGAAGTAAAAGCTGTTGGTCCAATCGTATCTTTAATTGCTGCCATCTCTGCTAAAATTTCTATTCAATAGCTGTTAATGCGGAATGTCAATAGCCTAAAGAAAAATCTTTTCTGATGTGGAAGATCAAACCATGCTGCAACTACAGAGCATACTAAAAAAAACCTTACCTCTGATACCAATTGTTGCAAAATGCGGGTTAATTACCACCAATAATACCAAATTCACCTTTAGCACTATTGTTTAGGTGAATAGAACGTAAACGATTGTACTGAAAAATCACATCAGCTAAATTCCCAAGAAAGACTGGAGGGGTCACAAACGGTCCCACATAAAATCCAACCTCCTTGACAGAATTTTCCTAAACATGTAATTTAATAGCATAATAATTCACTACAACTATACCTGACAATAACTATTAAATAGACAAATAAAGAACACTAGAATTTAACGAGGTTTAGTCAATTATGTGTACTTCCTCAAACACTACTAAATTAATATTTCACTATTTTCAGAAAATAGTACAAGTGAAATATTACAAAAGGAGAGAGGCAATTTTTGCCTTAAGGAAAGATAGACAATTTTGGGATTATCTAACTAAGTAAGGGAGGCTCCTTTTATAGCTTTAGAAACCTCCGCCATTTGCACAAATTTTTGATTTGGGATTAATTATGGGATGAGCGACCATTATTGACAACTCAACATCTACAATCTCAGTGTTTTAATATAAACATGGAACTCTATTTAGCTTTCAAGTTTTAATGCTGAAGATCAAACTGTAGACATAGTAGTGTAGACTTACAACTTTTTCTATTAAAATTAACTATAACACTTACATCTAATTACAATTACAAGTTGAATTTTTAACATTTCAAATTGTTCAAATTTAAGTCAGATCATTTTAAAAATGTTTATAATGGACACCTAATTTCATTAGTTTTTAATCATGTTATCAATAATACAGTAAAAATATATTATATTTTAATATTAATTTGGGCCTACAGTATCACATATGCACCATTTAATTTTGTGAGACTCAATCATATTTTTTAAAATATCAAAAATTAAATAAATAATTAAAATATTTTATTAATTTTAATTCATCATAAACAAAATTAATTAACTAATAAAATAATTTAATTAATATTAACCAAACATCTAATTAATAAACCCCTAATTTTACCTACCATTAACTTTAAAATTCTCAATTTCCTTAACAAAACCTTTAATATTATCTCTTTGGTTTCATTTGAATCTTCCTAAATATATTCTTGCTTCTTTTATCGTATATTTGGTTTCAAGGTCTCTCTACTAGTTAAGAGTAAGGCTGCATATTTTTAGACTTTCTCAAACCTCACATCTCAACAGAATTTATATTAGAATGTTGTTGTTGAAGGTTCCAAGTTTAGTGTTCTTTTAGAAATTATATGTTTAACACTCTAAACCACTTTTCCAATTTGCTGCAACTAAGACAGTTAAGTAAAAATCAATATGACATTGACTAATAAATACTAAAACAAGCTTAACATTAACAATTGCAAAAAAAAAATTCATCATCTCTCTTCTTTTTTCACCCAAACTTACGTTGTTATCCTTCTTTTTTACCTCATTCGAAAACAACCTTAGACGCCTTTTCTGACCCAGCCTCCCTGCCGCTGAGGCTCCAGCCTCCCATTCTGGCATAAAGAGAGGGGAACCCCCCTTATCTAATGACGACTTCCCTGTGCTTACCAAGGAAACATTAGCGTCTCACTCGATAGCTGAACGCAGTGGTAAAATCCATAACAGTCAAAAAATTGCAGATAAAGATCTGGCCACTTCCAGCCTAATCAAAGCATGGAAGAACAAATTGAAGACAATCCATCACAAGGGAACACTCAAGCATTATCAAAATGTGCTCAAGAATGAAGTCTTATCTCCACTGGTCGAACTGTTAATGGAGGGAGCTAAAGCTTGGTCCATGACGTTACTAGGTTTCTTTTGGTCTAAGCATGCTGCATTTCTGACAATTAATGCTTGGGCAAAGTCAAGATGGGGAAAGGAATGCTAAGGGAAGACGACTCCATTCTATTCAAGTTTACCGATAACACCAACCTTGACAAGATTGTGGAGCAGGGCTCGTGGCAAGTTGGAGAATAACCCCTCTTCATCCAAAAATGGAGACCTGGACTGGAAATGGACATGGTACAGTTTCATAATGTCTCGATAGAGTTCTGGACCATCAAGGGTCTTAGCTACTTGGCTAGCTCTTTGGGTAAACTCATTTGTATGGATTCCCAAACTCCAAAGATGGAACATATATGTTATGCTAAAATGTGCGTTGAAGTTTCTAAAAAGGCCTCCATACCTGAATCACTTCCCATTCTTCGGCTAACTGAAATGGGTGAACTGAAGAAGATTGTCATCTCCCTCTCCTATCCTTGGAAAATGACGAATGATAGTAAAGTCTAGAAGCCTACGAGTAAGTTGTTCCAAACTGGATGGCATGATGAGTTACTAGATTCTGTTGTAGTTGATGATAAGGATGGTGCATATCAGTAGTTGAAGATAGGGAAGTTGTCTATGAATCACCCTTAATGAAGGCAGATAATCACCTTAGGTGTATTGTGGATGTTGTTAATAGTGTGGTCGATGTTGTTAAATGTGCAATGGTGATGTTAATGGTGTAGTTTCTGACACAGCCCCTGTTGAGGCTATTAGAGATAGTTGTAGTGCAGAGGATGAAACTACTAGTGATGTCATTGTGGGTGTGCTTAATGATGTTGTCGATGTTTTTAATGGTGGTGAAGTCAACCTATAGGTTTTGGCTAAAAAAATGGCCCAGGTTGTAGACAATAGTAACCAATTAGTTGGTTTGAGGACTGAAAATATTGTTGCAAATAATTCCCAGCCCCAGGGAAATTGTCAAATGGGTTGTGCTTAGTTGAAGACTCCTTTAAAACATGTTCAGATAGCTAAAATTGTTGCTGCTAAAGTATCTTCGTCTCATATTGCAAATGTAGAACAAACAACTATCGACAACTCCAGTGCATACAATGTGGAGAGTTTGGATAGTGGAGTGAATGACTTCACCTCCTAGTATTTTGAGCATTGTTAGATGGATTGGGCTAACATGTTGACTCCATTAGCAACTGCTAGCCAAACTAAGAATATTATCGTCAAGCCTCTAGGGCTAGGCTGGAGCATGCACAACAAACAAAAATGGTAAAATCCAGCGATGATTATGTGGCAAGTCAAGGGAAAGGGGATATTATCTCTCAAAAAGCAGAACAAGTAGAGGATTATGATTCTCCATTAGCTACAACCCAAGTCCCTGACATCCCAGGAGATTTTTGTGTGCAGTCTAAAATTGCAGAAAGGAAATCAGTAAAGAAAAGAGCAAAATCCCAAATACCAAGGGACTTCCTCCAAATAAGGCAAACCTAGTGTGGAACATTAGGGGTTAAACGAACCTTATAAACAAAAAATGGTGAATGAACCTTTCCATGAAGATGAAACATAAGTGGTGCCTATAGTTGTTTCTTTTTGTTGTCTATCTTGTAGGCAATTATATTGCCTTACTTAAGGATTTTTTTTTGGGTCATATTGTAACAAACTATTTCTAATGTCAAACAACAAAATCAATCACAAGCCAAAACTTACATAAAGAACTAAAGGAATGAAAAGATATAACCAACTAACAAATTCTAAAACAACCCATTTATAGTGTCAAACAACAAAATCAATCACAAGCCAAAACTTATACAAAGAACCGAAGGAACAAAAAGATATAACTGAGCAAAAGTTTGTACAATTTAGTTTTCATTACAAAATAATTTAAATCAAAATTAAACGAAAGTAAATAATTCCTACACTTTCCTCTATAATCTAAGTTGAGATATACTTTAAATGAAAAGGAGATAGTTTCAGTTTTACATCAAAAGAAATATTTTTGAAAGGAGAGGAAGGGAAACCAATAAGAGTATGTATCAAGATTATACATCTTTATCTTTTATAAAAATAGTAAAGAAAACATATATTTCACACAGAATTGAAGATGAAAGTTAAGTGTAAGTAACTCTAGTTTAGATAGTTTTCCAATTTATGTAGGGCACCCATTGGAACTAAGGTCCAAGGTGATGAGTGGAGACAATTTCCTGTGAAGTAGGAATTTCTTCAATCAGGTTTCCATTAGAAAGGACAAGAATTGTAAGATGGTTGAAGGAAAACAACTGAATAGGGAAATTAATGGGAAAACTAGAAAAGGTGATTGTTAGTCTTGAGACAAAACCATCAACAGAGCATTGAACATAATTCCATTTGCATGGATTCAGTGAGTGAGAAGTAAAAAGTCGAAGAAAAAGAACTAAAAGAGAAGGAAAACAGAAAATGGTAGAATATAAGAAATGTTAAAAGAGAAGGAAAACAGAAAAATAGAAAATAAAGTTATTATTAATCCATACATCGGTTTTAAGTCTTGATCTGCTTTTTAGTGGTTCATGGGTGGCTTTAGAATTGTTGGTGGGCAATCATTCAGGGTTTTGAGAATGTTTGGTTTTTGTTAGTGGATAGAGAACTGTGGCTATGGCACATTCTTGATGAAAAAGGAGAAATTGCAAGGGATAACCTTCGAGAGTTTTGGAATTTATTGCAATGAATGGCTGAGGAGACTTTGGACACAGGGGAACACTACTAACCATCCATGGATTCCGCAACCCTCAACCTACAACCAAAATTGACCGCTATATTCTAATCAAAAGTGGGCGTTCATTCTCATAACCAGGTAAGTAGCAACCCAACAAAAAACAATCAAAACCATATAAATGCAGAGGCCGATGGGTAGAAAGTGTACTATTATGCAAACTAAAGGGTTTATGCATCCACGGCCACTACAGGCATGACACAGATTCAGGGTCTGTCTGGAATTATTTGACACAATATGTGATCCTATCCAGAGAGGGTAGATTTAAGGTCTCCATTGTTGTGGAGATCCTTTACAATGTCGGAACCTCCTATCAGCTCCCCTTTGTAATAAAGCTGAGGATAGGTTGGCCAATTTGAGAAGACCTTTAGACCCTGCCTGACTTCCTCATCAGTTAAAATGTCGAAGGACTCAAAATTTATACCCTCCTCCCTCAGAGCATTCACAACCTGGGAACTAAACCCACATCGAGGAGCATCAGGAGTACCCTTTATAAAGACCATCACTGGTGAGGAAGTAATCAGACTCCTTAACCGATCTTCAATATTCTCTTTCGGAACAACACCTTTCTCAACCAAAACCCTTCCAAGTTCTCCACTTTTCTGCATCTCGAGCACAATATCTGATCCGCCAATGAGCTCACCCTTAATATATAATTGAGGATAGCTAGACCAGTTAGAATAAGCTTTAAGGCCTTGACGGACTTCATCATCAGAAAGAATGTCAAAACTCTGGAAGTTGACCTTTTCTTCTCGAAGGATTTCAACAACCTTCCCACTGAAACCACACTTTGGTTCATCAGGTTTTCCCTTCATAAACAACATAACTGGGCTAGAATTGATCAGGCCTTCCAGTCGAGAAGTCAGGCTTACACTTAATCCAGTGGATTCTGAGATGCCACCCTTTGCACTTCCACCTAAACTTTCTTTCGATACATTAGAACCAATAGAATCAATTCCATGATCCCTGAATATTTCTTTTAATTCACCACTCTCATGCATTGATATTACTATATCAGTTCCACCAATAAGCTCTCCTTTGCAATAAAGCTGCGGATACGTTGGCCAGTTCGAGAACACCTTCAAACCTTCACGAACCTCATTGTCTGATAATATATCAAAAGTTTCAAATTTAACATTTTCAACCTTCATAATATCAACAACTTTCCGGCTAAAACCACATCTAGGTGCTTCAGGATTCCCCTTCATAAATAGCATGAGAGGATGAGAGTCAATCAGTTGCCTCAATCGTTTACTTAATGCATCACTGAGACCGGGTTTCACTTGGTTTGCAAGTTGGGAAGAACCGTTCTCTTTAGCAAACTCTTTGACCGTCTCAAGGACAGTGGGCCCAGCAGCCATACCAAGGCTGGCTGGAACCGCAGGTTCTCCAGGGTTAACTGACCCAGCAACTTTAGCAACTTTGTTGGCCAAACTCGAAGGATCCGCACCTTCCAGTTTATCAATTTCCTTGCCATCCTGATGAAGAAAATAGCATAAAGCTGTTTCATCTACATAAAAAAATTATCAAGAGTAAAAAGCAATCTCGCCAAGGTTAAATCAAAATTCGTCCTTATAAGGACCATAACTGTCTGAACATGATTAAAACATAATAATAATAAAAGAGTTAACACGTCTACAACCAATTATTCTACTCATTCCCGCAAGTATTCCTCTGTCATGTTATTCCTGTCTCTAGTTGATTAGTCTCTTTGTTCCACATCACATAGTCAGAGTCTACATTTCTTTAGGACCTTTTCGTTTACCAAAATTGAATTCTTGGTAACACAATCGCAGCAGTTAAAAAAAATATAAATCAACTACTAGGCAACATCACAAAACTCAAAGGTAGAAAGGAAAAGTGAAATTGGAGAAGGTGGAAAGAT
>JAOQMQ010000002.1:20528898-20541020 GCA_027563845.1 Erythroxylum subrotundum
TTTTTTTTGGAAAACTACAAGATCCAATAAGTCTTTGTTTTTTCTGACAGATGGTCAAAATGTTAACTAGAGTTTGAATCCCACCGAAAAGTGGATTAGAGATTTTTTGAAAAACTGTTGAAGAAATAGCAAGTCCATTCGTTTATTGTTACCAACCCTGTAACTGTAAGTGTTGCTCAGTACTCTTTCGTGAGACCTGGGGTTAGGATAGTTTAGTCAGTAATATGGCTTATGGATATTGGTTAGGTAACTAATTTTTTATTTCATATTCAGTTACTAAATCTTCTGGTATGTTTTGATTTGAAGAAGCTTCTCCGGATGCTGATGAAATTTTCTTGGCTACAAATGATAAATTTGATGCCAGGTTATCCAAAAGTAGCGTTGATGCTCCGGATGGTAAGCTCTGTTGTTAGAAGTATGGATGGTGATACCAGTGTATTAACAATGTTCATGTCTTGGAACGTAACGCATACATTATACCAACTAGAAGAAAGATGCATGTTATTGTCACCGAATAAGTTACTTTGAAGTTGGCCGCAATTGTATAAATAAGTTATACATTTGGAAGTTACATGGGATAAATAGAGTCTGCGAATGCTGCTCTAGTTAGAAACATTGCAGTAGAGGTGACATTGAAGAAGATTAAGTTGTTTCAGCAGGCAAATAAGCTATATGAAGATGCACTACGAAAGGACTCTGATAAACTCCAATTCTGGGATGCTTTGTCGTCGTGTGTGTTTGAGCTTAAGCACAGAATGGTATACTGAAGAGCGAGTTAGCATCCCATCATTTCTGTTTCCACCTTGGTCATTTTTAAGCGATAATAAGAATGTGAAAATAAAAGAAACAAACTTTTCATTCTTTTGCTTGCCAGTAAATCATCGCTGGATCGATTCTAAGGGGGCTCAATTATAAACCATTACACGGTTCACATCAACCAATGTTCATAATTGTTTCAAAGACACAAGCAGAAAACAGACATTGCTTCATGTCTATCTTGTTAATTGCTAGGACATTGACTTTAAACGTTCCCGGAACACTTTGATTATTCCTGCAAAGCTAACTACTCCAACCAAAGTGCCATCAACTTCCACAACCCACACATAACTCACACGATGAGAGAGTGCCTGAATCATGACAGCAACCAGCGAGCTCCATGGATAGCACACAATCGGCTCAGCAGCATTCCTCGCCACTCGCATTGAATTCATACTTGATTTTGCACTGGCGATTCCAAGTTCTTCATCTGAAGACGAGGATGAATATGTCGATGAAGAAGACGATGACGAAAAAGTCAATTCATCTTCCACCAATTCTATGGCTGCCTCTAAGTTCCTCTCTTCCAGCCTTTTCTTCGTCAACCACAGGAGGTCTTCTGGCAGAGCCCCGCAGTCAATATAAGTCATAAAATCCCCAGCTGTGAGCGTTGCAACTGCAGCAGCCACGGACTCGTCACAAGAATTCAATATATCCGGAGAAATTTCACCAATCAACTTTCCTTCCAAATCTAGAATGGCAACAAATGCTTGCTTAATCAGGGGCTTGGACATCAAAGGCACCGCAGAGGAGACAGGATCGTCGTGGTGAAGAGCCAAGACTGACTCAGACTCGATGATGTTGAGGGACTCTATGGTGTAGCTGGAAGTGGGAGAGAACAGGCCAATCGAGTTGAGGAGGTAGCGAACAACATCTTCCTGAGTGAGACAGCAGTATTCCCGGTTGTTGTGGAGGATAGAATTGAAGGGAGGCTTGTGTATCAGCTTTTTCCTTGAGAAGGGGCTTTTGATTGGTATCACCAGATTCTGAGCCCCTTCAAGTATGAGATCTATGGCCTCCAACAAGCTGCAAAGTACAAACCAATAAATTGTTAGGTTTATAAGTCACGAACAGAAACCAGATCTCTGAATCTAAATGCCAAGACGTCAAGATTCTCATATTTCTTTATCATCAATTAAGCTTGTACAAACCAAAAAGCAAACGTATTCATCAGATTTTATTCAGGCAGAAGTAATCGATACACAACGCCTGAAAAAATTTACCATGTGATATAGGAATTCAATTAACGCATAACACTCAAAACGCCAGAAAATTAGTACCCAGTCAAATCCAACAACTTCTACACAGATCCAATAGGATATAATTATGATATGTTCAACAATATTCAAGCTAGCCAATTCTAGAACAAAAGCAGTCATGTCTTAAATTGAATCTTCAGGAAAAAAGAAAACCTTTTTTGAGGAGCATTCCAAAATCATACCTGGCATGAGGCTCCAAGTGCCTGACAAGGCCATGGACTTTGGGAATAAGAACAGAGACCGGTTCTTGGAGAGCCCTTGTTGGGTTCTTGAGATTTTCTTCTCCGGACAAGAAGCATATAACGTCCACCATAGAAACCTTCCCAATGCAACGACATTCATCTACATCACCATTAGTCTTGGATCTCGGCGAGCTTCGGTTTGGATGGTCGCAACTCCACACACTCAAGAAAGGGTCACCGAATCTCTTGAGACTCGATAAGGCGTCTTTGACGGTCGCAGACACGCACAGAGATCTTAACGCTGGTTTCCCAAGGCATAGGTCTGACACGTCATGTGCCAATAAACTCACTGCCATGCACACACACAACAATATCCCACTAACGAAGACAGATAAGAATTAATAAAGGGTGCTTTCTGTCCCGTTCTACACAAAGAGAGAGAATCCCCGGAAAGCTTTGAGGTGAACGCCGGGTGCGAGAGAGAGGTAGAGGACAGGGGGGAGTTTTAACGTAAAGAGTTTGTGGCTTTTTATAGAACAAATAGGTACGGTTATGACTTACTGTACGGCACCGCACTAAACAATATGGTTCCTCGGTCTGCATACCTACCTGGCTACTGTAGCGTTGGATACTGTTGTGTCGAATAAGACTAAATACGGATTGTTCAGTCGTATATTGCGATCCAATGTGATGTGGTGGTGATCAATGTGGGCCACGGCATAATCAGCCAGGGATTTGAGTGTGCAAGGCATCCGTGACACGGCAACGGCCCAAAACAAAGCTGCTTTGTGGTGCTGTTAGCACCGTAGTGACGCCTTGATAAGGACAGACAGACTGATGCCTATCATAATCATACACAGTTGTTATTTTTCCTTAATTTAAATAACGAATTATGTTAAATGAAAATATTTTATCATTATTTTTTTAATTGTAAAATGACTGACAAATAATCTCATTTTTCATTCGTCGCAATGTCACGTCAAATTTTCGGTTATAATTTCAATATTCTAATTTTATTCTATCAAATTTTATTTATATATTTATAAAATTTTATTCCATTAAATTTTATCTTATATATTTAAAAAAATTAGTAAATATGATTTAATAAAATAAAATAAAAAATATAAAAAATATATAATCCCAAGATCCTTAAGATAGTTTTTTGGAGCTGCAGGTACTTTCAATCAATCACCGGCATTTAATTTTATTTCTCAATTAAAAAGGTCGGTGCACTATTCGATCCAAATGACAGTATGCATCACATTAAGAGCTAGCCTCTGTCTTAAAAATCGGACCGGATCGATCGGTTCGAACGATTTGATCGGTGACCGATCGGTTATTCGGTCCAATTTACCCTTAAAAATTGGTTCTCAATTGAACCAGTGGGAACTGGTCAAAACCGATCCGACCATTGGTTCAACAATTTTTTACTTTTTTTATTTTTTGTATTCTTTAATATTATTAATATTATATATAATTAAATATAATTATTGCATAATTATAATGTCACACCGATACACTGGTCGAATCGATCAAACCGGTGATCAATAAGACCTCTGACTCAATAACCGGTCTGAGTTTCAAAACAGTAAAGCTAGCAATGACACGTTCGTTCTATCCTTCCAATTTGTTTGTCACCTGGTTAATGTTTTTACTCGCAAAAACTTGTTGAGTATTTTAAAAATTTTAATTGAATATTTCGATATATAAACTATTAACTTGCATATACAATTGAAATTGATAATGTATCAGCAATTATTAAAGATTTATTTCAAATAAACTGAAGATAAAGCAAATTTATAGGAGTGCATAACTTGTAAATTCAAAGATGTTATCAGGTTAACCAAAATAAATTGCGAGTCCAACTGAAATAAAACTATCATCGACGGTTTTAAATAACTCATAAATTCTTATCATGCATAGTTAAATTTTATTTTTTTTAATGTTTTAAAAATCAAATCAGAAGTTAAACCGGTAAAAAAAGAGATTCTAAAGGTTTAAAAGGCTCAACTAGTATTAGATAGTAACAAAATATGTTAAAATTAAATAATTTAAAAACTAATTGAAGAAGACTATTATTATTCATAAAAAATTAAATTTTAATTAAAAAGAAACTATTAAGTTAAATCAAGATTAATTGATTTATTTTGGTTTATAAATATTGATTAGTTTATAAAAACTGGTCAATCAATTAATAAATTAATCGATTTTTAATAACAAAAATTATTAAACTAAATAGAACTGAGAAGTTAAAAATTGAATCAAAAAATTGACTGGTTCAAGGTTTTTACTCTTAAACGGCCAAGTCAGTTCAAAATTTAAGACATTGATTTTTATATATTTTATATGGATAAATAACAATCTAATTAAATGAGGAATATATTATTTAACTTAATCAATATCGAATATATTATTTAACATAATCAATATTAAGATATTATATATTTTTAAGAATTATGTTGTGTGTTATGTTAGGACCTATTTAAATCTTCTGTCCATTCAATTTCAATTCTCTCAAAATCACCTACCCTTTTCCTATCCTTCTTTTTAAATAGTCTTTAACTTGAATATTATATTATTATAAGGGTTTCTTTTAGCACAAAATTGATGAAAATATTAATTTCATAGATTTAAAAATTATGGAATTCAACTATGTTCATTGAAGATATAAAGAAAGTTAACTAAGTTCTTATTTCAACTCTTATAAATACATTTTTATGTACAGACTCTTGTAAGTCTAAAAATTACGTTATGTTATCCAATATTTTCCTAATTTACAACTAATCGTATGTGAAAGACATGCTAGCCGGCCTAGAGGGGAGCAAAACCATTGCCTACTAATCTATATCTATCTTCTTTACTCGTATTAAAACACTGTTCATAATTCCGCTGCTAATCGCCATTTCTCAGCAGTAATTCAATTACGGACCCACTTCAGTTATGTCAATTTTCTAATGACGCATTCTTTATGTTTGCGTATGTTTCTGATTAATTCGCTTTGTTTAATAACACTAGTTCAAAGGCAGAAGAGAAGAGAATTACTTACGTTCCATCCTTCAAAATATCTCCGCTTTTATTTTCTAAGAAAGAGATCGAATAACGTAATTCCTAGCAGCCATGTTCAATACGATGTGGATGACGTTACCAGAGTGTGTCCACAAATTGAGTTGCGATGACTTGTGACCACACAAATGCCGTATAATGACATGACCTAGTGCATGTGAACAAAATCTGTTGAAAATATTTCCGGAAACTACAGGACGCTGCAACCATGACATCATCGTCCTCTCCATTCCTTAAAAAATATCCTTGTTATTTCGGGTGGCATGTCACTGTCCGAACATTGATTAGAGTCATCGGTTTGTTTCAGAAGTGTTTTTTTCCACCGAGGGAGGACTGAGGAGATACAAACAGTTTAACAAAGCTGAATATAACATTTAACTCGTTGCCCGTAACGCCTTCACAATATTATATAAGGGGTGTTATTAAGTACTATTTTTTAAGTTATCAGTTATTTCTAAGCTGTGTTTGTAAGAGTTGATAGTACGGAAATATAAAGGAATTAAGAGCTTTTGGTTTCCAACCAAAGTTTATCCAAAGTTTTCTCATTCCCATTTTTTACGAAAGAGTAGATCTGTTCTCGTTATTTTATACCTACTTTATTTTATAAGCATTCATTCATCCACAAATTATCTGTTCACATTATTATTTACCTATCTTATTCTACGAGCATCCATCTATTTAATTGATCACTTGTTTTAGTTACTCGTGGGTAAAATTTAATAAAATAAACACCATAACCGAAATAATAAGAACATCTCGGAATCGAAACAGAAAATCTTTTTTATATTTTTTTTGTGGGGATATATATTATGGTTGCAATTCTTTGTCTGAAGAACATGACGCACGGATGTGAATTTTGATAAGATAGCGACTTCTAACCAAACTTCTCGTGGAAAATTTTCTCAACTGTGCACCTTTGTTTACGATATGCATGGCTACCCACATCATAAATATTTATTTTGTTATTTGAACCAAATCATAAATCTTTGACGATTTAATATAGCCACATGTATATTTTTGTTATTATTTAGTGAGAATAATATGTAGATAATGCCTTGGAAGATATGATAAGAATAAGGATTTGGTTTTAAATAATTAAGTTAATATTAGTATCGTTATAACAATTTTGTTTATTATTATTTATTTACGTAACTATTTATATTTGTTATAATTATTTACACATGCATTTATTCTTGTATGCGAATAATTTACATAATTTCTTTTGTAAGCATATGTTTTCTTGGCATTAAATTTGTCATTGACTTAACAGCTTAGCTCTTAATTTATTTTATGATTATGTCAACACTTTAAGTTAGACATTTTTTTTTGGATTAGAAGAAACCCCACAGGCGGGTCAAGCGGGCACACCTCTCTGAGGGTCCAACTGGCACACCACCTCACAAGTGGGCCAAGCGGGCGCACCTCATCATTGAGGGCTCAACTAGTTCTCCTCCTACAGGTAAAACCCCAGCTGCCCCAGACTCTTATAAGAGGGACTAGTATGGAATCGAACATGGGACCTAACCGAAGTCAAGCCCCGCTCTAAGTTAGACAATTTGCTACAACGCAATCACTCATTCCCTCCATTGATAATTCTTGAAACACAGCCCATCAATTTTTAATTAATTTAAATCTCACAAACTACTTATGGAAGCTATAATTGTTCCCTCTATTATATAGTTAAAATTTCATCAAATTTGTTAATGGCACTCCTAAACTTATCTAAAAAATAATTGATGACTAACTAAACTCAACATGACTTACTTGATTTCAACAAGATCAGTTAATTTTAAATTGGACAATAGGTTCGATGCCAAAGGAGGATTTTATATAAAACATTACCAATGGTCTTGAAAATCATATCATCCATTCAGCTATTCACTAGGATTTTATTATATAGTTTATTTTGTAACAAGGAAACTAATCTCTTAATTGATTTTGCTAATAATGATGTCATTATTCTTGCTATACATGATGTTTAAGGTTCTCCCCAAAACTACAGACGTGGATCATTTCATAACTAAGGGAGAGGAGGAAGAGACCAAGGTTGAAGACAAGGCAAGTCTAATTTTGGACGAGGTCCATACAACAATCAAGGTTATCAAATTTCTTTTAATGTCACTATCACAATATAAATGGGCATATTTCTTTGCCAATGCCCATCACTCAAAATTGTTCAAGATATAATTAAGAAATTTTCAAGCATCATATTTACGATCATATCAAAAATCCAAACCAATTGTCAACCTTGCTGCCTCATTTATAGTCAATCAATCATATATTTTAGACACTAGTCCTACATATCTTCTAACTGAGGACATAAAAATCTTGCTATTCACTCCAAGTATTAAAGACTATAAGAGGTCAAAATAAGCAATTTTAATACTCTATCAATTTCTTCTATTGGTTCAAGTAATTATTCAAATGCCAATAATCATTCATATAATTTACAAAATATTCCTTATATACCAAATGTCTGAAATGATTTATTATATGTTTTATTTTTTTCAAAACTATCAATATTTCTATTGAATTCTTTATTGAATATTCTGAAATCAAGGATTTGTATGGGGAATTTCTCCACATTAGCTAAAATAATAATGGCCTCTTCACTGTTCTTCTTTAACCACATAGACAATTTAATGATTCAATTCAAGCACACACTTGTTCTCTCTCCACTCGGTACAACTGTTTAAGCCATGCCTTGTTTTATACAGTTCTTCAACCCTTCGTTTGTTATATAATAAACCTTACTTTTAATCAAGACACTAGCTTATTCCATGCTTGTAATGTTAGCAAAATACACAAACTACCATTTTCAGTTTCTAATTTTCAAGCTCAAGCTCCTTCAAAGTTAGTTTATTTAGACTTATAGGGTCTTTGTACTTCCTTGTTTGTTCATAATATTCGTTTTTATATTTTGATTTATGATGATATTAGTAACTATTCATGGGTATATTCTATTGAATATAAATATGAAGTTCTTAGTGTTCTATTAGATTTTGGCATAATGTTGAAAACCATCTTAGTCAAGTAATCACTTCTTTTCAAGATGACTGTGATGGAGAATACCAAGCTCTTTTTGCGTATCTCAGCGATAATGGTATTACTCATTGTAACTCTTGTCTAAAAATACCTAAATAAAATAGTTGAGTAAAACGCAAATATAGACATATTATTGAAACATGTTTAGCTTTAATGTAACATACTTCAATTCCTCAATAATATTTCCAATATGCAATTGACATTGTTGTACATGAATTAATAGATTATCTCTACCATGTTTGAATAACAAAACATTCTATGAAATATTCTTCAACAATATGTCAAATTACAAAATCTTAAAGTCTTTTGTTGTCTTTAATATCTATGGTTAAAACCTTACAATCAAAAAAAGTTATTCACGTAGCCAAAAGTTTATGTTTTCTTAAGAATATATAATTTATAAAGGGTTTTTTCTTGAATTACTGAATAAGAAAATTTTGGTCTTATAAATCTAACTCTTGCTCAATCTTCTCCTATCAACCCATAACCATCTTCACCAACTTTATCTCCATCAAATAATGTTGTTACTTCCTCTCCTTCAAATTATAATCCTAGCTTATCCCTTTTTATTGACTTAAACTATTCCAATTGTCTCACACACAAAATCCATATGCTTCTCCTATACTTTAAACAACACACTTTATAAGTATCCAATCTCAAATTAGGAATTTAAAGGTGAAAGTTTTTTTACATCAACAATAAAATATGAAAAAAAAAACATATTTGCTTCTCTCAAGCAAATAAAATTTCAAAATGGCATTCTATTATGACTTAAGAAATTGATGCTCTCATTGCTAATGCTACATGGACTTTAGTGCCTCTATAATCAACATAAAATGTGATGAGCTGTAAGTGGGTATATTGTGTTAAGTAAAATTTTGATGGTTCACTTGACATATATAAAGTTCAACTTGTTGCTAAGGGCTTTCATCAACGATTGTGTATTGACTACTTTAACTCTTCTAGTCTTATTACTAAGCTAGTTGTAATTCAACTTTGCCTATTACTAGTTGTTTTTAAGGGTCAAATGTCAAACAGTTGGATGTATCTAATGCTTTTGTTCATAGTAACTTATATGAAAAAGTCTTTATAACCAACCTCCTAGTTTTGTGCATCCTCAATATACTCAAGTTATTACATCGCTTGCATTTCTTTGACGTAAAGGAAATACCATGCTAATGGAATGAGTGTCGCGTTGAAGTTCTCTAATTTATCTAGTTCAAGGGTTTAAAGACAACCTCCTCTTTTTTTAATTTATTGGGGAAATATTAAGAGCTTTTTATCCCTTATAAGTGGATAATTTTTCTAACCAACAAATATGATTCATTTATTTAATTTGTCATCACTACTCCTTAGAAACATTTTTCTTTAAAGGATCTTCACTACTTATATTATTTCATAGGTATAGAGGCATCTTGAGTTTCTAATGACTTTCTCTTAACATAATCCAAGTATATTATAAATTGTTAGAAAGAATTAAAATGGATGGTGCTAACAACATTGTCACTCTAGTATGTATTAATATAAAGCTCTCAATTAATGAAGAAGACCATTTTGAAGATGCAAAACTATATCACAACATAGTTGACAGTTTGCAACATTTGTCTTTAACTAGGCCTAAATACGTTATGATGTTAATGAGGTTTCTAGATTCATGCATTCTCTAAAAGCTTACTCATAGGTTGTTATCAAAAGAATATTATAATATCTACACTCCTCCATCTATTATGGTATCTTGATCAAATGAACTTCCTCCTTTCAAGTTAATTCCTATATTGATGTGGATTAGGTAACCAATATCAATGATCGCAAACATGCTATAGGTTTTGTTATAGGATTAGGAAATCAATACATGGATTCTCGATCATCTATTAAAACTAAATACCATATTGTTGCTTCTAAAATTGTCGAAATACATTGGATTATGTCCTTATTATGTGAACTCTTTTTTTTTTGGTAAATTAGAACTTTATAAAGAATAAAAAAGTTATGAACAAGCAAGAGATACCATCTAACACTCAAAAAACAAAATGACATGCATCTATCTGCCCTACCATCAATTACCCCTAGTAAGGCCTGCATGAAATATTTAACCAATATTATGCCAGAACATAAGAAGACAAGAACAAGCTAAAATCAAGTACCGCAAATGCCCAGTTATACACCAAGCATTAACACAATATCAAAAACCACAATATATCAGCCTATGCCCACAATACACTGGCTGAACCACACCTCAGTCAAGAAGACGACCATGACATCATCAAGCCTGCTAATTTGTATTCAATGTCCCAAATAACTCCAGCAACAGCTTCATGGAATCCGAATTGTATTTGGATCGCCGTCGATGACCTTGAAAATGTTTTCAGCCAATAGGACTCTTCCGTAGGAAAGCGAGGCCTCCTAGTTGAACAGTAATCTGCATCACAAAGTTACTACAAAATAGATCTAAATACCTCTCTATGTGTGTAGGCTGAGATGCTCTAGAACTTGAAAGATTATCCTGGCTTGTAAGCTCTCTACCTCCATGACTACATCCTTGAATGTTTTGGAATTCCTTTCGGTCCAAATGTGGTAAACAGTTGTGGAAAGGAGTATAGGGAACAAGGGGGACTGTGGGGGTGTTTGGTGAAACCAAGTAAGGATAGAAGGAAGGCTTGAAGAGTTGAGGATAAGGATTTGGAAGTAGGTGAGACAATGGTCCCACACAGAATTAGAGAAAGGACAATTAAAAAGCAAATGCTCATTGGATTCCATGTCCGACATACATAGGGAACAGTGGTTGAGAGTATATAGAAAGTGAAGTTTATCCCTTATTTGGAGTTTTTCGAGGACTGCTAGCCAAAGAATGAAAGAACATCGTGGGCTGTTATTTTTGAACCAGACCAGATTATACCAAGGTACCTGTTGGGATAAGGGTCTCAAGAGTCTGTAAGCTGAACCATTGGTATAAGTCTTAGAAGAGCTAGGAAGCCATTCCAGATAATTCGGAAAACTAGTTAGTTGAAATTGAATGGCCTCAAAATCAGCTATGAGTTTCAAAGGAAAATCCTACCACCTCCACACATTATTAGTAATGAGATAAGAAATCTTGGCTGACATGGGTAAGCCCGACCCTTATGTGAACTTGGTTATAATGCACAGGTCATTTTCTAAAGCTTTAGTGTGATAATCTAGTTGTTACTTATCTTATCAATGTACCTATTTTTCATTTATGCTTAAATTATTTAGACATAAAATTCCAATGTTTTGGAGAAAAAGTAGCCATTTTTTTTAATCAAATGAAGATCAAATTATCGATATTCTTATCAAGTTACTATCCAAAGTCAAATGTTGGATTCTATATGTTAAGTTGTGTGTTCTTATTTTAAATTTGAAGTTATGTGAAAAAGCTTATCAAATTTCTTGATGGACATATAGACTCTTTTGGTTTCATTACAAGGTCAGTTAGCATTGTACCCAAGCAAGAGGATCCTTTGAAGACTGCAACCGTTCGATTTTCCCATGGTCCTGGTTTTTTAATTTTAGGATTCATCTTACTACCTAATGATGTGTTGGTCTTCTTATTGATGCTTATGTATTTCATGAATCATTTCTTACTGGGAGTGTCGATAGGCTCTTAATCTTTAGCTATATTATTTTCTCTTTATTACAAAGATAATGGCATCTAAAGTATTATCTTTTATACTTCGATATTTTGGTCATATCTTTTCTTTGTTTACGTATTTTTTTTGACATTGTTATTTTCTTTCAACAA
>JAOQMQ010000002.1:20543541-20554671 GCA_027563845.1 Erythroxylum subrotundum
TATTTTTTATATATATATATATATATATATATATATATATATATATAATTAAAAATTTCAATCAAAAGGTTTTTATTTTTTATAAAAAGTCAAAATAAAAAACAAAATGTTTACAGGAAAAATAAAATAGAAGCAAACGATACTGATTTTTCATTGACCCGCTTCTTTACAAGCCCAAATCATATACTAATTAGTCCTTTTTGTGTTTATTATCCTGGAGAAACGTTATTAGACTTTGGATTGCGGGAATAATGAGTATATTATGATTATATAGTGCATAAACAACTCGAGATAACCTCTTTTCCAAGGCTTGTCAATGGATTTGGATAAGCTTGATACGTCGGTACCAAATTTGGAGCTCAGATATATAAAGTGAAGGTCCCTATCTTACAACATTCCAATTGCAGCGCAGAAGTGGATTTTCTAGAAGTCATTAATAGTCTGTCCTCTTCCTGAATCGACTTTGCTGACTATGGTTTTTTGTTGGCAGGTACACGAGAGTTACTTCACCGAGCGTGGGAAACGCAATTGCAGCATGTGCCTCGGGAAAGGAACCAGTCTGGCCGCCCTTGCAGTCTGATTATCTCCCGGCGTTCATTATCTACGGGAACCACCGTCTTCAGTTATGGAGCTTTACCTCCGGGACAAGCATGGCGTTTTGTATCGACGAGCTTTGGGATAGCTACTTTGTTTTCTCCTTTGTACAAAAAAAAGAAGAAGATCATATTAAAGTCTTGATTTTTCTGTTTCCTTGAGAGAGAAGTTGGCAATATTCGACAAGGGGTTGGTAAATCCTCCTCAGGAAAAGAATGGCCAAGCTTCTCTAAGTTCATCCAGAAAGCCAAAACACCCTGATGAAATTGTGAAGGCATTCGTGTCTTCTAATCCTGCGAATGCTTTCTCAATTAGATTTGGAGACGGTGCATTTCTTGCTTATAATCCACCAAAGAACGATACATCAAAAGTACGGCTTTCTAGCAATGCCATTCGAATTTTGACTTGTGCAAACTCAACCAACTTTAACAGGCATAATGAGAAATGTGAAACCTGGAAAATAAATGAGAGACTTGGTTCCTATTAATAGTTAAAATCCCAGATCTCTTATTGTTTCAGTTATTCTTTCTGGAGCTGTCTATCTAACAAGTGAAATTGAAGGTTGTTTTCTAGGTATCTGGGAAATTTGAACAGCCAATTTAGTCTCATCAAACAGTATGGTCTAAGAAGGCGCCAATAAGGCCATGTTTTTTATTGAAGCATACAGAATCCTCCGTAACCCTGCTCACCAGGTCCTCAAGGATCTGGATGTTGACTTCCAAAACTAGATGTGTCTTTTACTGCTCTGATAAGCCTCTTTATACTCCTTGTTAAGTCTTCAGATAGTTGGTTTAGTCACATTTGATGTAACAATTACTCTTTTTGATATATGTTTTTAGGGCGCAAATGAGAGTATAGAACTATATTCAAGAATAGCAGCTGATAGGCGAGGGTTAATGTCCGACGATGTGGAGATGATAAAAACCATTTCCATGAGGATGTTATATTCTGCAATGAAGAAGGATTGAAGAGCTATGAACTGAGCATCCAAGAAGCGAAGTTCAAGCAATGCCAAGGATCGACAGTGAAGGAGTCGTGCGACGCTAATTTCAAGGTTGATGTTCATTCCAGGTTAAGCATTGGAGCTTGGAAGTAAAGCTAAGTGGGCTCTGCCCCTCAAATCCTCTGTGCCACCAACTCTGGCCTTATTCTGTGCCACTCAATCCTAACCATTCATATATGTAAGACCCACATAAATAGATGGTTAGGATTGAATAGCACAGAATAAGGCTAGAGTTGCTGGCACAAAGAATACATCCCGGGCTCTGGGCAGCTAGCTTACGAGGACTAGCACTTATGATTTCCTTTTTAAATTATCTTTGACTCAATGATACATGAATTGATTTACAGTTTCACTATCATGACAATGAAAATCATCACTGTAATCCAAGTTAATGGCCTGCAAGAATTACTGATTTTTCCTGCCTCTTTTTGACCTCTCTCAAGGATAATAAATATATCAAGGGAAAAAAATGTAAAATCTAATCTGATAGCCATTCTGAATAATAGTCTTCTAAGTACATTTTTCTCATCATGAAGAGATAGTCATTGTCATTAGATCTCAAATCCTGGTAAGCTATTTGGATTGTTTTAGACTCCTTATTCCTCAAGGTTTTAAATACTATGAAGCTGCAGTGCAGCCCGAATAACTTTTGACAGCCGTTTGTTCAGTGACATAACCTCACTACAGTGCCCAGTACTGAAAGATAATAACGGGTCATTAATAACCCCGTACTGGTAACTGAAGAAGATAACTGATTAACAACCAAAATTAATTTGTTTCATTTGAATTGTAGAGGCTACTTTCACTTGTACAGTTTAAAAATGTTTCATGAAACAAAGCTAGATTCAGATTTTTATCTCTGAAGTACGGAGCCGATAAGATCATCCAACCCCAACCACCGCAGATGTCAAGGACGTGAGGCTCATTCCAATTTGTTTCTCTTCTCACAAGTTTAATTCTTGACACCGTTCATGAATTTGAATGGCAATGCTTTCTCCAGTTGGACATATAACTCAAAGTAGAGAAGCAAGTTGTGTGAATCTCCAAAGGTAATCCCAAACAAAATCCGCCAATTGATCAATCCACATCCACAAAAATCTGCAAGTTGGACAAGTTAAAGAAGGAAGAAATGAATACAATTATCATCTTCAATCCACTATACTATGTATTCTGATTATGCACAATTCTAGAGGCATTTCTAGGATACTCAACAATCTGAATACTAAAGGACATATCCAATTAAACTTCCTAAATTTGGCGAAGTCCATTTTCTATAAAGGGTCCCCATGAACTCACAGCAGTAGGCAAAAGGAATTCCAGGAATTTGCATGCAACAATTAAAAATTTATGGTGGCAAGAACGCTGCAAACTAGAGTAGGTAACCAACCTCTAAATCAGGAATTGGATCATAAGCTTTGTTCTCTGTCTTATTGAACAAAGTAATGCCTGTTATTCTCTGAACTCCAAGTTTTGTAGCAATCAGGTTCTGTAAAGTAAAGTTGTAGCAACGAGAGTCAAATATACCGTCATCGATTCTAAACATTGAAGTTAGCACTTATTAAATAACTGCTGAAGATATTGTATATAAAACCATGATGGATCAAGAAGTTAACAGAACGAAGCTCTTACATCAGACCATAGGTAAACTTCATGTTTTCATGCATGTATAAATGATTCACAAGAGCATGATGAACAAAAAATGAATCACTACTGGTGTGAACTGCTTATTGAACAGTTATAGAAAGCACATGTAAAAATTTTCTTCATACCAGGGGGAAATTTGTGGTTCCAAATGCATCCAACAGGGGCAATTCCTGAAAATGTGCATCATATGCAAAGATTAGTACAAAAAGTTTTTGAATTATGAGAAATGCCAATCAAAAACCTGCAAATATTTTGTATTTTCTCAACACCAAAAAATGAAATATATAATAATAGCAGAGAACAAACTTGAGATCACAGGCTAAACCATTTTTGAACTTTTGATGGGATATCCCTATAGAAATGTAACAACTAGCCTCTTTTGCAGATTGAGTTTAAGATTAAGCAACAAGCATAACTTAGACCAAAAGAACATCTTTGAAAATATAGGTGAAGTTTGAAATCTAGACAGATGTAAGTAGACGCATCAAAGCCCAAAGTAGACAATTACCATTGTCTGAAGACCATTAATCATTACAGCCTTCTCATCAAGAGAATCATTTTCAGCTAGCCAAACCTCAAAGGGGCCGAGTTTTCTATCACTCAGATTTGTAACATTCAACTGCACCTGCAACAATTGACTGATTTCACTTAATAGATGATGAAAAAAAAAAACCCTGTCTTAATGCACTTAATCATTCAAGAGCGGCAGGTAGTAGAAATGATAAAATGTTGAATTGAAAGTTGAATTAAAAGGAAAATGGAAGCACTAATCCTTGATTACCGAAAATGGTCTATCCATGTGGATGGTAGGGGGAACCTCAACAACATGCAACTCAAGCTCTTTTCGTTTAACAGGCTGCAGAAGGAAATTCCCAAATTCTGATTAGAATAAATGATAGATAAACTTAGGTATTTCATACATGAACAGAAACAAGAAGTATATATACAAGCACCATACACCATACACCATACATACAGAACCTACCCAAAAACACAATAGCAGTATGCTTAAATAAACACCAGTTAATAATATAATTCCAACCAAAAGATACAAAGCAACATCATTTTGTGATGACCCAGGAAAATCCAACACATGCTAGTATACTTTTCGCAAATTACTATGTCAACAAGGCAAAGTAAAATTTGCATGAGAATGTTCCTGACTGTATATATAACCATGATAAAGAAAGATCAGATTTAGGGAACAATAACACAGGTAACAAACAAATTGTTGGAGATTTTTCCCTTTCCAAGTAAGTAGCTATAAATGGACGTGCAGATAGTACACTTCTTAGATAAAAAGTAATCCACTTACAGAGCCAAGGATTTGTTGCGTTTGAAGACGCCCAGGTTCACCTAAATTTGTACGCCAAGTTATTTGAAGCTTACCAAGAACATTACTTTGCACAGAACAATTTGGGGATAACTGCAACTGATAAAGATAGTTGTGTATCCCTCCTCCAGATCTAATGAGGACAGGCTGCTTAAATACCTTCCTATATGCATGAGACATAAATTAGGAAGTTAAGTTGTTAAAAAGACCATCTCAACAAGGCAATATGAACATTACAAGAATGAGCAGACATAAACTCAATGCATAAAAGCACACCTTGATAATGAATCAGTCCTTGATTCATCTTCATCAGCTTTTAACAATTTCACAGCCCAATGCTGAGCTGGCTCAAACTCAACTTGATCCATGTATAGATTTGTTTTTGTATGATTTTCAATGCATGCCTCTAAATAAGTGATGTCCTGAGATGGAAGAGACAGAAATTACAGGAAGGGCCAATTAACACCGGCGGATATCCAGACTTGTTTGAAACTTGGTTATTTATCGAATATGCAAACAGAAGTCTTCATAGAAGCCTACAGATATTCTTTAATCATTTTTCAATATGGAGCAAATAGGTAAGAAATATGAACTCATGTCCAACAGCCTGTTCTGTAAAACTCCATAACAAACCAGTAACTCTACTTCAGGGTCAGATTTGGAATAAGCACAAATATGGTCTTCATTGGAGTCAGTTTAGAAAGTATTATACCTGATCAGCAACTTAGAAATAAAATGATGCATTACAAATCAGCCCCAATGAGAGATAAAACATAAATCATCCATATAACAACTGTAACCCTTATATAAGTAATATTACTCACGAGATTGTTAGTAATAGTCTAATATATAGCTGGCATACATAGTTCCTAATTAGTATACACCACTCCAACAAAAAATGAAACAAAAATCATTCACATACCAATCACAACTCTTGTTTAAGAACTATTCTTCCCAGATCAGTGTCTTGCTGGCATTGATGCCACAATACACCATATAAATATTGGCCAGTAAGTTAAAGGATAATAAACTTACAGTAGAAGATAGGATCAAGTTGAACATACCTTGACAAGCCGCACCTGCAGAAGAATTATAAAGACCGCATGACTTTTTCATTCGTCAAGAAAAAGGATTGCATAAATAAAGATTTTAAAAAATTAGTTAAAGGTGTATGAAGACATTCAGATCAGAAGATGAAATAAATTTCTAATGGTGTCATTTGGGAAAAGTCCCATGCTCGTACAATTACTATACCTTTGTTCTCACTGAAAGTGGATTGGCAACAATGAACTTGAAGAACTGTGGAAGATATTTACGTTCGCCATCACCATCATTGTACAATGCAGTGCAAACCAATCTTAGAGTTGCAAGGCCATATAAAAGAATGAAATTAGGTGACACTAACATGACTACAAACCTAAACAGAAAACTTGTGTTGTAATTACATTAGTCATTTGACAGAACTTACGTATGTGCCCCAAGTTCCTTGACATCATGTTCCACAATGAAATCATAGCGGCCCCCTGCACGAATAGTTTCTACAGGTGTTTTTGATGTGTCCAGAAGAAGGATCCTTTGCCTCTCTGTTTGGATTTCTGCCTACACTTCAAAGTTATGAACGTTCAATCACTTCTAGACCTTTAAAATCTTCACGGATACATCTCAAATAATGAAAATTTTTCTTCACCCGTGGCTCAAAACATATTTTTCAACAAGCACTTTAATACAGCGAGGCAGGCCTTCCATAAACCAACGGGAAAAAAAGAGGAACACTAGGCATTTGGTGTATGAAATTCAAAACCATGCCATTAATTTTTTGCTTCTCATATAAACAATAACATCATATGCACTTAAATAGAATACTACTACAATCATCACATAATCAACCAGTATCATTGACATCATAAGCAAAATGAGGCTAAAAAAAATATATAACTTGAGAAGAAAGTAGAGGAAGAAGGAAGGAATGAAGGATCACACCTTGATAATGACATCCCTAACTTCAAAACTAGAACTGTTGTTGATACTAATATAACTACAAAACGTCTCTCCCAAATATATAGCCCTACAACAAGAAGAAGAACACCACCAAAAGAAAATATTAAAAGCAGAGGGAAAAATGAAATCGAGATAGGAGAAAGAGGGGAAGAGAGAACCCAAAGGCTTGAGGGAGAACGAGGAGGCCAGAGAGAGCGAAGGAATCGGAGGGGTGATCGATAATATATCGGGAGCGGTAACTGAGATCGGAGGACGAGGAGGAGGGGTTGATGAAGTGGGAATGAATGAGAGGGGGAAGGTGGGAGGCGGCAATGGGATCGTCGAATATATCTTCGCCGACAATTAGATCGGCGGGGTCGACACGGAGAGAAGTGTCAACGTGGAGCGTAGGCCTGCACAGCCTCATGACTCGAAAGGCCAGCGAGTGCGTTCCCGATGATGTACTCATTACTCTCTCTCTCTCTCACTCTCTCTCTCTCCTCTGTCCCTCCTCGAGGCAATTATGCAAACCAAATTTTGCAGAGGCAAGCAAGCTTGCAGGACTCAGGAGGAGCTGCTACCAGTACACTATTAATATTGCTCTCTTACGCTGCCGTTCGGATGAGTTAATAGCTTTTAAGTATTTCTCCATATAATAACAATTTTTTATCCTTAAAAATCATGCAATTGCAATTTGCAAAGTCTTCAATTTTATTGTTTGACCAGACCAGACCAGATGTTGCTTTGGCGAATACAAAAAACAAAAATGGAAGCATGCCTGTTTCATTAAAAATAAAAGGGTAAGCATAACAATATATGGGTAAGGAAGGAGCACATATCCAGGAAGTAACTTCAATTTTAAAACAATGCCACTCACACTACACTGCTCGACACTGCATTTTTGCTCAAACACAAAATGGAGACCGATTCAATTTAAAACATTGCCACTCACACTACACTACTTAACACAGCATTTTGCTCAAACACAAAATGGAGACCGATATTTTCCAGCATAATTGATACGAAAAATATTAAGAATTCAATGCTAATAAGATGATTAAGGAAACTGGCCCGGACTCTATAAATAACTAATTCAGAGAGGAAAATCAAGCAAAACCAGATTAATATTCTGTCCACACATTATAACCAAAAAAGTAAAAGATAACAGATCCTACATCTAGTCTTGTTTTATAGAAGACAAATGGAGAAACAAGCAGCAGTAGAGAACACAAATCTCAATATATCATGCAACAAACTAAATTTGGATGACTGCAGCCGAATCAACTATACGTGACAATTAAGTAGACGGTGTTGATTCTGGTTCTGCTTCAGGTTGTTTGGCGGCTGCAGTAACCTCTTCTTTGGGTGGATCTGAGGAACCATTAGAAGCAGCATCTTTGACAGGCTCTCCTTTCGTTGATGCAGCATCTTTAACAGGCTCTCCTTTTGTTGATGCAGCATCTTTCCCAGCCTTGGCGTTCTTTGCATCCTTGGCAGGTGGAGGAGGTACCATGTGAGGAGGAGGCGTGTGCTTTAGCTTCACAAGTATATGGCGCAACCGGGAAAGATCAGTAGGCTTTCCAGGCTTTGGCCCCTGGATGACTGTAATAGATGGCTTCTTTTCTTGATCCTTCTTTCCTCTTTTCTTCTCAATATTGGGAACTTCGTTAGGGATAAGCTCTGTTATTGCTCTCCAATACTGTTTGTCAGCCTCTTTGTGGAATTTCTCTTGGTTGGCTAAGAATAACTGTTCCATACACAAACTCAGTATCCTAGATGTAGAGTAAAACAGGGCAGGCAAAAGCCCAGAGAAAGATATTTACTTTGATATTACCTTCTCCTTTTCTCTGTTATTAGTTTTGTTGTTCTCAACATTGACCTTTCTCTTCTCATAGAATGCTTGTATATACTCCTCAGCTTCTTCAATGATCTTCTTCCTGATCTCCTTCTCTCTCTTCTCCTTCTCTTCAAGTTGTAGAGCATTCTGACTGCAGTAAAATCCAATAAAATTACCAATTCTGACTGGTAGACAATGCATGATAAAAGATGAAGATTTGTGTAAACCATATCCATCAGAACATAGAAATTTTGTCCTCTTGGAGTAAAAAAGGAAAAAGACCTCTTGAGCAGGGGAAAAAGAGAAACTAAAGAAATTTCAGAAATAGTCAACTTCTCAAAGTAAAGGTAACAAGCCTATCAATTTCTCATAATTGCTAGAAAGAGAATTCTATAGAAATTGCCACGGGGCTTCTATAAACAGGCTAGACATTATAGGAATCTCATTTACCTTGAATGGAGTAACTATAAATCAAATTTTGATTCTCAGAGTTCGAATCAGTTTTATATCACCACAACTAAGGTGTCTTCCAATGTTTAATGTCGCTTGAAGATAATCAAAATATATCACATACCATTCAGGAACATAGTTTGTAACAAAAAATCATTCCAAGAAACTAAAATACATATGGATCTTAATGTCTTAAATAATCTCCGAGTGAATTCCTAAACAAGGGGCCTTATCACTCATATATTCACATACCCTATTATTACTAAAATTTCTAACCAACTAAAATAACATTGTAACCATCTTGACTAGGATAAAAACACTTGACCATACGGAAGAGAAATGCCACCACGTCTGGTATCCCAATGACAACTCACATCACACAAAAACAGGTATGGCATGAAAGTCCTCAACTCACTCAAAATCCATGGATCCAACTTTCCGAACACAGTAAAACAAAGTGAAACTTGTTAATTTTAATACAATGGTCAGCAGAAGCGCAGATCAGAAACTTTCCATATATTTCTCCGATGAATTATGGGCATGCAAGACTACAAAATTTAAACTCCTGCACATCTTCAGATGTTAACACGTCGAGAGTGAAGGAGACAGATCAAACAAATTCACTACTGAGAATTTCTTTAGAAATAGAAACTTGAACATAAATAATTAAATATCCTAAATTCCAGTACTAACGATTAAAACCACATAGATCTAATCTTGTATAGTCCAACACAAAGTTATTAAAACAAAAGTTGAAAAAAATCTCACTGCCGCCACTCTCTAAGAGCGAAGCCTTCCTCTGGCGTCATCTCCGTTGGAGGAGGAAGCACGGGACCATCGGAAGAGAAGAGGCCATCGTCAGCTCCATAGCCATTGCCGTGGCCATTATCGACGCCGTAGGGGCTCTCGGAGAAGTTAGGGCTGGGATCTACATCGGCACCTGAAGATCCAAAGCCGAATGCATCAGGAGAGGAGGCGGCGACGTGATCGACGGAGACTTCGGCGCCAGTATTGAAGTCGGAGTAGGAGCCGAAGTTGGAGTAGCTATCGTCGACCTCCTCAAAAGATCTATGATTGGGCTCGTGGATCTCCTCGAACGAATCAAATGAAGCCATTTTACTTTCTCTGTTATTACTGATCTTTCTTTGCAGAATGTGGTTCTGTCTACGAGGATGGTTCTTGATGCATAAGAAGAAAAGAGCTGCTTATGCTTGACTTTTTATATAGTTACCGGTCACCGAGACTAGAAAAAGAAAAATCAAAGAATTTACTTTTACTTTAAAAATCAAGATATTTAAGGGATTGCTGCCTTCTTCTCGCTATCTCTAATTCCATTTTACTTTTTTTCAAATATATATTATCTTACGTTATTTAAAAATATTATTTAATGTTAAAAAACTTCAAATCATGTAATTAATCATTATATTAATTGAGTCTGTATAAATGTTTAATAAGAAATCAATCTGACTATTTTATATAAAAAATAAGTTCGTCAAATTACATTTATGTAATTTTTAATTAAATAAGAAAGATGAATCAATATCATATTATTGTTAATGGTCTAAAATAAATTGAGTATATTTGACCCACAAGTGAAAAGGGTCCAAATATTAGAAGTTCTTGAAGACATTTGACCAGAGAATTCATGTAAAGAAGAATCAATTGAGAAGTCTCAGATCCAAGAATTCTCGAAAGTTAATACATGATTGACATGTGCTTTGAAAAAATAATGTCGGGAGGCGGTTAACTAGAACATGGAAGTTGAGAAAATAGTGAAAATAGTTAATGAAAACGTGACTAAATGGGCTAAAAGTTAGGTGATTATAGGAAGTCCAAAACGTTGAACTTAAAGCGATAGTGGCAGGTAGTTAGATAAAATGTAGAGAAGGGGATAGGTACAGCAAAAATTGTTTGAGGGTGAGAGAGGACTTGTTGGACCTCAAATTTTTCTTAGAAGTTAGAACTATTAAATGATAAATTTTGACGATTAGTCATGAGTAAAGAACAAATGAATGAAAATTCTTGAATTAGAAATGATAAACAAGATTAAAGTAGTAAATGAGACGTGTGGATAGATTCATCTTTTTGCTTTGGTGTTTTTGGTAGAAAAGAGATTATGAAATAGGAAGAATTAAGGTGAAAGTTAGAAGTAAAAGGAAAGCGAAAATGAAGTTAAATATGTATAGTAAGTTGATGATCAATGAACTATGAATTTGGTATGGATGATTGTTAAGTTGAAATTAGGTATATGTGAAGAAGTTATTAACTTGAGATGATGATTTTTGAACATGA
>JAOQMQ010000002.1:20569647-20582676 GCA_027563845.1 Erythroxylum subrotundum
AAATTAAGAATCATAACATTTTAAGATATAATGTTACCGTAGATAGGTATTTTATAACATATTGTCAAAAGTGTTACAGTCTAGTGTTACTGTATGTCATTTTTGTTGTAGTGATTGTTGAATTCTAGTTTAGTTATGTTGTTTTGATTATTTGGTATATTATTTTAATTAAATTGATTACTGAGTAGATTTAACATTTATGCAATTGTTAGAATTTTGACGTCAATTTTAGTTGTTGATTTTGTTTCTTTAGTGCTTGATGCGTTAAGCTAGTTCAATTTCTAAAAGTAAAAAGGAACAAGTAGAAACTAGTTAGTTGGTTTTCTACATTTAATTTGTTAAATGTCTCGAATTATTTTTGATATATCAAAATTGCATAACTAAACTAAAATTTAAAACATACTTGTTCATTTGTAAATATTATGTTAGATTTATGTTTTATTTCTTTGATCCCTAAATTTGATTTGTTTAAACATTGAAGACCCCCTCTTTTTATTTACGTATTAACTTAGCGTAATTCATAGGTTTTCGTAATTATAATTGTTTTAGTTTTTGAATTTTTCCTAATTGATGAGATTAATCTTATATGTGAATATAACTGGATGAAATCTTTATATGTGTTTCATTATGTACATTTAACTTCTTTTTAATTCATAAATAGCACAACTTAATGTATTATCTTAAAAATAACTATGTAATGGATATATCATAGGAATATATTGATTAATATGTTTGTGACAAATTTGGAAATTTTCTTTTAAAGGTTTATTAGTTTATCGAAAGATTTTTTATTAATTGAATTATGTAAAGATATATGCTTTAATATAACTAGATGTGTAAATGTCAAAATAGGATTATTTTAAAAGAATTGTAATCATTAAACTAATGTAGTAAATTAACTTTCCTCGTATGATTGACTCTTATTTGCTATTTACTAGATTGTTTAATAAATTGATTAATAAATCAAAAGTAAATAAGGATTTAACGACACATATCAAGGACACCTAAAGAAAGTCAAGGAATATCAACATGTCATTCCTTATCCTACAAAAGTGAAGAAAGATCAAATGGATGCACAGTTTGGTAAGTTCCTTGAAAGATCAAACGGATGCACAGTTTGGTAAGTTCCTTGAAATGTTTAAGCAAGCCCAAGTTAACTTACCTCTTGTTGAAGCTTTTGTGCAGATGCCACAACATATGAAACTTTTGAAGGATCTATTATCAAAAAAGGGAAAGTTGGAGGAATTCTTAGTTGTAACACTGAGCGGAAGGAGCTCAAAAATTATGAAAAGCAGACTACCAAAGCAGTTTACAGATCCAGAGAGTTTTACTATTCCCTGTTAAATTGGTAGTTTAAAAATAAATAAGACTTTAGCCAGCCTACCGGCTGAAATTAATATGATGCCTTATTTATTATTTGAGAAATTAGGATTAGGTAAACTAAAACCTACCAGGATAATCGTGCAGCTAGCAAATAGATCGATAAAATATCCTATGGGAGTTATAGAAGATATTCTTATTAAGGTTGGTAAGTTTGTCTTCCCAATTGATTTTTTGATTCTTGATATAAAGGAAGATGTAGAAGTACTTCTAGTCCTTAGTTGACCCCTTTTTGGCGACTGCTAAATCAATAATAGATGTTGACGAAGGCAAGTTAATATTAAGGCTAGGGGTTGAATACGTTGTTTTTAAAAATGTCTAACGTCATTAATCCTGCTCTTGAATTTACTTATGTAATTGAATCTAATGAGTCTTATAATTATTCATTATTAAATATTTTGTAGGACTCTAGATATTTTGCAGGACTTTACCTTTAAAGGTCCACCAAACTTGTGCAAGTTCAAGGTCGTAAACCAAAGGAAAAATGTGGTAATAAGCAAAAGCAGGTAGTTTATTTAGAGGTCATGGAACTTACGGTAAGACTACAAAAACCCCATCTATATAAGTTGCCTTGAGCATGGAAGGCATATTGAACTTATGGCATTAAACAAGCGTTACTTGAGAGGTAACCCAACAATTAAAATAGGTTTTGTTTTTAAATTCTATTTCATTTATTTCTAATTTGATGTTAGCATAGGATTTTATTGAGTTTTAATGTAATTTACGTTAGGACATTAAGCATCCTGAAGAGATTGTACATAATGATTAGGCTAGGGTATACACGATAAGGTTTCATAACTTTGAGTGCAAATTTTTAAAATTTTCCAACTATTTTTCATGTTACACACTTTCACAAAGAGCTACATGCTCTATAGACATGCTCATGTAGACTTACATTGTTAGATACACGCCTGTGTAAGTTCGCAATAAGTTACAAGTTTGTCACTTACACAGTTAACTACATGACCGTGTAAGTGTTCGACAACCCTTAAATTGCCATATCTCTTTCATTTTTCTCATTCTCTCTTCTCTCTAACTTTCTAGCCATCACCACTGTCACTCCCCAACCTATTTCTTATGTTTTTCTTGCCAATTTGTAGCAACTAAGTAAATATTCTTATCGATTTCACTTGTTTATGCATGAATAAATATTACATATTTTTCATTCTTAAAAAAATCACATATTTATTTATAACTTTGTTGTGCTTGTTGTTCCTTAGTCTTGATTTTGTTCTTCTCTTGAATGAGTTGAACTTCAACTTATATCTAATGTTTTTATAAGATGTATCTGTTTTTTGTGCATGACTATTAATTATTTTATATTGCCTTTATAAAAAGAAATTCATTAATAGTATTTATGTTTTATTATCATTAAAATATAGATTTTAACCTCCTTTAATTTAATACTATGATTATAAAAAGATATGTGTCAAAATTTCACTTCAGACTTGGTTTAATTAATTGGTAGACTCGAGACATAATTCAATCCTCATAATTAAAGTTTAGTTGCTAATTAGAAAAGAGTATATTCATAAGTGTGTTCTTTTAAAGCAATATTATGTTTAATTATTGTTAACATTTTCCACTTCGCATCACAAAGTATAGATATCAATTCGTATGTAAAGTTACTAAAAATATGTGTTATTAGTTAATGACAAAAGAGAGTACCAAAACTGACTTTTTGTTGCTATCTCACACACATCATAAGATGGCGCTGAATTTCAGAACCCCGGAGCAAGAAAGAAGCAGCAAAATAAAAATCCATGCCCGACCCGATACCCATATACATTTAACCATCAAACGTACGAGTACGCCTCTTTCTCTCTCCTTGTAAAACCAAACCCCACCCCTGCCACTCTCGCTGCTCTCGCTCTTACCTTTGCCAGCTCCGATCCGAGGTGAATTTGAATATTTTCTTTCTTCCCAAAACACCCCACCCCTTGTCCTTTTGTGCCAATTTTGCCCTTTCTTCTTCTGTCAAATAGAGATAAAGTCGTTAACTTTGGTTCTACTTCTTTCTATTCGAGTCTTTGTATCCAAGATGATGGTTAGAACATACGGTCGCCGGAGTCGAGGTGACGTAGCCGGAGGAACCTACTCCGATTCGTTGGAGGACGACGTCGTGTCGGACCAAGAAACCCAATCTCAAGATTTTCACAATTTCTCTTTAGCCTCTCAGGAGTCGTCCTCTCTGTGGCCTTCTTCCACCTTCGATCCCGATCCCTACAGCTTCTCAAACGGCGTTGTTTCAAAAGATTCCAAGAAACCCAAATTGGAGAGGCCAAGTTATTCCAGGACATTGATGGAGACCCAGGAGTTTGGGGAAATGATGGAGCATGTTGACGAGGTTAATTTTGCTCTTGACGGGTTGCGAAAGGGCCAGCCTTTGAGGATCAGGAGAGGGAGCTTGTTGTCGCTATTGTCCATATGCGGAACTCCGCAACAGCGACGCCTTTTCAGGGCTCAAGGGTATGAATTCTTGGGTTTTGTGTTTAAATATTTGATTGGGAGTTCGTTTTTCTTTACAAGTTTGAAATTTTGGTGGATAATAATGGGAAACGAAAGAACTTCGTTTAGTCATTCTGTAGTTAAATTCAAAGCGTCTGGCTTTTAGTGTTCTCAATTGAACCTGTTGTTTGGCTTAATCAACATTTTTGGAATTCAAAAAGGTGTTGCCTTGTACCCCGTCACGAAATAGAAATTATTGGATTACTAACTAATAAATTTTGCCTACTCCACCACTGCTTCCTGGAAATCACTGGTTTTCAGTTGACATTGCTGCTTATTTTTGGACTACTAAATAGTTTTTGTCCTTCGTAGGATTCTATTGAAGGAAAAGCAAATTTAGACAGAGTGATCATAGATGAGATGGCTCTTTTATCTTATCCTTGTAGTATACTGATTTTAGACAGAAATTATTTTCCAAAAATCACTATGTTCGTATCTTCTTGCGCCTGTGGTAAACATTTTGAGTTTTTCTTTTCAGGATGGCAAAGACAATAATTGATGCTATCATGGGTCTCAGCTTTGATGACTTCTCTAGTAACGTTGCAGCTGCAGCTCTTTTCTATGTTCTTACGGGTGATGTAAGTAACATTCTTGGCTATTTGTCTTCATCCTTGTACTGGTTAACAAGAAAACAGAGTTAAGAAATCATCTTGTGGGCAAAGAGTATGATAGAGTTGCTCTGTTTTGTGATTTGTGTGCGGATGGGCTCAATAATGTAATCTGTCCCCTTGGTTGACTGAAACAAGTCAAAATGTTAATTTGGCCCCTTCATAAGTTCAACTTTCTCAACACGAATCAGCCAGTATGTAAAAACCTTTACTAGTTCTATGTAATATGCCTTAAATTGTCCAATACATGGTTTCTAAGATTGAAATCAAATTCTGGTCTAAGATTTGCTTCATAGTGTATATCTCATTTGTTTTAAGGATTGACTTCCAATCTCTGAATTTATTTGTTCCTTTAAAACTGTGATTACTAAAGAAATTTAATTTTACTGTTTAAGGGTCAAGAAGATCACCTATTAGAATCTCCCAGCTGCATCCGATTTCTGATAAAATTGCTGAAGCCTGTCATTTCTGCAACTGCTGAAAATAAAGCTCGAAGTATAGGCAATAAGCTTTTGGGATTTCGCAAGGATTCTGATATCCTACGAGATTCAAGTAAACTGGTAGACCCAAGTTCTACTGCAATTGTTGCTAAAGTTCAGGAAATTCTTGTTAGCTGCAAGGATATGAAGTTAAATGGGGCTGATAGTGGACTGGACCGGCCAGAACTAAGTGCTAAATGGATATCTTTGTTGATTATGGAGAAAGCTTGTTTGTCTAAGATATCTTTTGAAGGTAATTCCTGACAATTAGTGGTTTCTACTGTACGAATAGACAACGAGTCTTCCATATCTCTTGTGATTTTGCATGAGAACTAACGATAGTATTTGATTTTAATGTGATCAAGATGTGATGAAATTAGTTAGAATCGTGGACTTTGACTCAGAAGTATTGGAATGCTAGAGTCAAGAAAGAGTCTTTTCATGTTTATACTGAAGATGAATTTCATATTTTAAAAAGTTTGTGGTCTCTGCTGTTCTTTATATGCTTTTAAGCTTTTCAGGATTTTGACTTCCGACGTTACTTCTCTTCTATCTTGATGTATCATTGATTGTTATCATTTGGCCACCTTCAGCTTGAAATTTTATGATGGTCTGACTATTTTTAATTGTAAATATTAATTAATTACTTGACATAATTTGCTTGCACTTTTCAGTTGGCTTTTTCTTACAAACTTTAGCCATGACTTGACCTTCACAATTATCCTACAACTTATGGTGAACTTAAACCTGTTGATTATCACTATGGTCAAAAAGTGTTCTATGATCAACTGATCAATAGTAGGTAAGGGTTTTGGGTTTCTAATTTTCATCGCACTGTTAGTTGTTGACCGAACTACCCACACACAAGATTTTTTGTGCCTTTGTGCATGTAATGATGTGCTCTGTGATACATTGCTAAACATAGACTAAGAGGCACATACTTATGACGTGATATTATAACTCTACTTTATGTTTTATTGTTTGCAAAACAATTTGTTTATCCTGGTTTTGCTTCTCCAGACACATCTGGCACAGCAAGGAAGATGGGGGGAAATTTTAAGGAGAAGCTCCGAGAGCAAGGAGGACTTGATGCTGTTTTTGAAGTTGCCATGAATTGTCACTGTGTTATAGAGGTGTGAGCTTTATTTTTTTCAGTGTAGAGTATGTTTGATCTATGTCATCAGTGGTTAATTATGGTCCATTGTGTCTGCTGAAGCACCTTTACTTGTAGTTGCTGAATGCTAAGAAGTTTTCTTACCCTAGTTTGTTTCTCCAGTTAACTTATGAGAAATTAGAATTGTGTCTTAACTACAAGTTTATGTGCGCATTCACATATATTAGTAACATTGGCAGGTTACCCGGGAGTTTCTGCTTTGGGTTACCACTTGTAGTGATTTTATGTAAGAAAATGTAGTGTATCCATTCCTTAAATTCTCTAATAATTAATGGAGCCCTTATATAATTGTTGTCCCTGCCTCTTGGAATTTATTCTTATATAGTACATATTGCAGTCTCATAGTATTATTTTTTGGAACAGAATCTGTGCATGCATACATGTTTTTTTACTTTAGCTCTATATGATCTAAACTAATGCTACGTTGACTTGTTAATATGTAGAGTGGTAATGTTTATTCATTCATTATTCTGTAACTCTTTTGTGTATAACAATTTTCTGATTCTTAGATTGTGCTGAAAATGACTATAATGCCATATTTTATTTAAAATTATTGTTCTGGTCTCGAAATCGTAGTTAGGACATTTTGCATTGAAAAGGCAACTAAAAACCTCCAAACTTTTACCTGCAGAGCTGGTCCAAACATGGGTTGCCTTTGAATAAAGATCAGAAGTTAGGTCTGGAATGCTTGATGCTTCTTTTGAAATGTTTGAAAATCATGGAAAATGCCACATTTCTAAGTAAAGAGAACCAGGTACTTTTAGATTAACGTCGCTTGTTTTTGTTCTCCTTACAATGTCTTTAAGGTTAGCTGCTAGAACTGGAGCTGTCACTAAATGCTGAATTATTGAGTTATTTATGTTTTGTTTTCTCCTTGTTATGTAGAGTCATTTGCTTGAACTGAAAGGGGAAGTGGATTTCCATTGCTCCCAATTTTCTTTTACGAAACTGACTATAAGCATTATCAAGATCCTATCGGGTGACTATATTTCTTTCTAGTTTTTTCCATTTCCACTTTTCCTTTAAGAAAGATTAAACCTGACTTGCATTCTGAGGACTGCTGGCATTGATTTTTAGGTCTTTATATTCTTAAAACGTCTTCTTTGACCTCCTTTGATGGAAAGCCTAGTAGTGTCTCTGATGGGAGTGATCGTGCATCTGATATGCTTTCTTCTGTGGACTACAATGGTGCTCATTTTCCCGAACGTATCTATAATTTCCTCGTACTCTTGTTGCCTCCCTTTCTCTTCTCACGCTGGATCATTTCTTTTCAATTTGCAGTAGAAAGCAATGAGCTTGTGCCTATAAGTTCCTCCCCACATTGCTGTGGCGAAGAGAGCATCTCTGCATGTGGTGTCAGTGTGTCTCAGAGGTCAACCACGCGATTATGTCTTCCTGCTGGCATGTCTGAAAGTACCACATTAATGGATGATGCTTGTCCACTAAAAGTGAGAATTCGATCTTCAATGTCTAGCTCATGTAGTGACACACCAAGGAATTATAGTAATGGATCATCTTTAATTAGTACTGACTTGAAGAAAAGATTTGGACTTGTTGAGAGGTCTACTCTTAGAAAAGATTCTACATGTGAACTGTTGGAAGACAGCCAAGATCCTTTCGCATTTGATGAAGATGAATTTCTACCTTCAAAGTGGGAACTGCTACATGGAAGACCCAAGAAATCTAGGAACCGAAATAGTTTGAAAGTGTCTAGAGAGCTTGGAAAAAAAAGCCAATATCAATTAATGAGCCAAGAAGAAACAAGTAACGGTCACCATTGCAAACTAACGTCAAATAAGTTGAAAAATCAGCAATTTCCACAAAACTCAGGTTGCAGTGCCACTGATGAAGAATGTTCGAGCCTAGTGGAAGACTGTCTTCTTACTGCCGTTAAAGTATTTTTCTTGCCAGCATTAGTTTCATCATACTTCACTTTTCCTATGTAACTGACATGATGTTTTTGCAGGTTCTCATGAACTTGACAAATGACAACCCAATTGGGTGTCAACAAATTGCTGCCTGTGGCGGACTGGAGACTATGTCTTCACTGATTGCTGGCCACTTCCCTTCATTCAGCTCACCTTTATCTTTCTCAAATGTGATGAAAGATGAAACTTCAACTATTTCGCCAGAGAATCAGACCGAAATTCATCTCAATGATCAAGAATTAGATTTCCTTGTTGCTATATTGGGCTTGCTTGTGAACTTGGTGGAGAAGGATGGGGATAACAGGTTAGTTTCACTTTGAATAATTTATATATTTCTGAAATTGGTCATTACAAACATACAGCATGTTATTTGATTTTTGAACATTTTGGTTTTTGTAGTTTTGTTGTTTGTTTGTGCCCCATTTCCTTATTATTATGTGTTAGAAAGATGTTATTCCTTGCGCAATGTTCTGTCTCTCCTATTTGCTTGCTCAAAAGACAATGAAAGATCCTATCATCCCATGTATGCAAATTCTCCATTTAGAAACCTCATCATCTGTGATGATTTGTCTTAGTCTTTCTTCATGGTAATTGGGACTGGGGATGGCAATAGGGTAGTATTCGTGGTGGGCGCTTGGGCCGGGCTTTAAGCCCAGCCCATAGCTTGGTCAGACTGTGCCTGTCTCATTGACTTGTGGTCAGGCTTCCTGTTCATCCCTAATTGGGGCTCTTTTTTTGGATTTAACAGTTTGAGTCTGCCTGGAAGCATTTCCTTTTCCTGATATTTACCTGGATTTTTCATGCATTTTCTAATGCAATTACTATTTGAAACTTAATGAATGGTGGCCGGTAGATCTAGGCTTGCTACATCAAGTGTTTCGATACCTAACTCAGAAGGGTCAGAAAACGAGAGTCACAGGGATGTGATTCCGCTGCTGTGTTCTATCTTTTTGGCCAACCAAGGAGCAGGTGATGCCTCTGCTGAGGAGAACTCGCTGCCATGGGTGAGTTGCTTTCCTTTTCTCAATTTTGAATTTAATGTTTCTACAAATCTATGCATATCCATACTTGTGCATCTTTGGTTGCTTAAAGATTAGTTATAATGGTCTCCAAGAGCATTAGAAATTCAGCTGGAGCAAGTGAAGCTATGCTGACTAAAGATAATGTTATTGCTTTGTGCAGAATGATGAGGCAGCTGTTCTACAAGGCGAGAAAGAAGCAGAGAAGATGATTGTAGAAGCTTATGCAGCGTTGCTGCTTGCATTTCTTTCTACTGAAAGGTTTCGTAACTTCCCCCCCTTCTTTGACCTTTTCTTTCTTGTTAATCATAGTAATCTTTTGCAGTTTTCACTTGTTTTTTCCCTATCCAATGACAGTGGGAGCATTCGCAGTTCAATCGCTGGTTACCTCCCAAATCACAACCTGTCGATTCTTGTGCCTGTGTTAGAGAGATTTGTGGTAAGTGTTTGTTGTAGGTTGTTTGCTTTGCTTGTATTATTCTTAAAAAGCATTTGCATTCATATGCAAAGATCCAATGCTTGTTGCTTTTAAGCCTTTTGAATTAAAATACCTCCTCATGAAATGAGTTTGATTTGATATCAGCAGGTCTTTGCGTTTCATGCTCAGCCTACATCAGCAATATCAGCCAACTTCGAAAACTGATATATTGTTTGTTTTGTGCAGGCATTTCATATGAACTTAAACATGATAACACCAGAGACTCATAAAATGGTGAACGGAGTTATTGAATCATGTAGGATGCCATGAATGATTGAAGAACTCAAGTTTTGTATAGTCCTTGTTCTCCATTCGGATCAGATCCTCTGTTGCACAAGACGACTCTAACTTGCTGCACCGCATTGGTGTGTCGAAGCATGCTTACAACATAGTCGGGTTGGCATTCAATTTTTTGTTTTATTTTCCTTTTTTCCCCTTCTTTTCAATATATTATTCTTTCTGTACGGATCAAGTAGAGGTTCTTGTATACAGAAAATTTAGCAGAATCATAGTGTACTTCTTTTCCTTCAGCTTTTCAATATCCTGTGTCAATTAAGAAATTTTAGCAGAATCATAGTGTACTTCTTTTCCTGTAGCTTTTCAATATCCTGTGTCAATTAAGAAATTTTAGCAGAATCATAGTGTACTTCTTTTCCTTTAGCTTTTCAATATCCTGTGTCAATTAAGAAATTTTAGCAGAATCATAGTGTACTTCTTTTCCTTTAGCTTTTCAATATCCTGTGTCAATTAAGAAATCTTAGCAGAATCATAGTGTACTTCTTTTCCTTTAGCTTTTCAATATCCTGTGTCAATTAAATAATATGTTTCTTTTTTTTTTTGGAAAGAAAATAAGTTGTATTAGTAGCTAATCAGAGCTTATATGGAATGCGTAAAATTATATATAAAAAAATCAACACTATTAGAGCCGCACTATATATGTAACATGTCAAGATCATGGTAGCTTATTAGAAGGATCAATCTGAGTTTAAAAGTGGAAAAAGTGTCGAGCTTTGTTTTGTAGCCATTAGCAATTTTTTGATCTCTAGTATTGCGTTCACTTATTTGTTTTAAAAAGTTAAACTTATCCTTGGTAACTTTTTGATTCTTTTCTCATCAGGATTATAAACCAAGCTTCAAAGGATTTATATAGAAGGTTATTTTCTTTATGCCTTGGAGTAACTAGTAAAGTTACTTTTTTGTGACTAGAAGGTCATAACTTCGAGGCATAGAAACAACTTCTTTATAAAAATACAAAGGGAAGGGAAGTTCGAGTCATAGAAACAACTTTTTTGTAAAAATGCAAAAGAAAGGTAAGTAGAATTGATATCCTTCTTTTGTACCTTCATTAAGCCTTTCTTTAGTTGCAAGCCACAAAGTAAAGTCTAGGAACAAAGAGCTTGTTTCAGACAAGAGAATACCATTTCACTGTCATTGCTAACATTTTTACAAGATTTATTTGTAAATGAGCTCAATAAATGCTTGAGCCAGTTAACCTTGTTCAAGTTAGGGGGGCTTAAAGGAAATAACCTTGAAAGAATTGCAACCTCTACTGCATATGCCAACTTTCATTCTCAATTAAACAACTAACCTTGCATTTGTAGTTAAAAAAAATATAAGGCAAGCAAAGTTAGGGAGAAGATAAATTGAACCCAAAGCACTCCAATTGTCATACCATATCCATATTTTCCTTCCATTCCCCACCTTGTATTTGAAGAGAGGATGGATGAGATCCTTGAGTTTCAGTACTTGCTACCAGTACCATGATACATCAATTCTTGGTTTAACTGTACATAAGTTAGATCCCTATATATAGTACTCATGTAGCCATTTCACCCAAAGAGACTCCTTGTCAAAGGTTACTTTCCATGTACTCTTAATCAACATTACCTTGTTTACCATCTTTGCATATTTGATTCCCAAAACCTCCTTCCTTCTTAGGTATACATCAATTCTTAAGTTTGTCAGTCTTCTTACACAACTTTATAGGAAAAGCAAGGAGATGACAAATAGATAAACATGTTGTTAAGAACTGAAGAAATTAATTATAACCTATTAGTAAAGGATAAACACTTGGTAGTCTGTGCCGTAATTCTTTTTTGGATCATATCTAATACCCTTGACAATCTGTATATTAGAGCTTCCTTCAAGAGATAGGAATGTCAAGGTAAGTAAATGGAGGAGATTTGAGAGATAAATCTAAGATAGTAGATAGCAAATAAGCTAAACATGAGGCATCCTCATAAATGATTATGAGGCCCTTATCCCTATTGTTGTAAAGCCCTAAACAAGCACTGAATTCTTCTGATTATCTTATTAGAAAAGCAACTAAAGCTTCATCAACTTCACAGAATAATAACAAACCATCAGTAAAAGCATGGTGGGTGATGGATAACCTAATACCCTTCTTATGATACTTAATGTCACTGTTAGCAAGCACATTTTTTTTAATGATACAATTTAAAACCTCAGTATATACAGTGAAGATGTAAGGAAAAAGTAGGTTACCTTGCCTTAGCCTTCGAGCACCCTTGATAAGTTAAGTACCAAGGCCTTGTGAATATCAACTTTGAGGGCACAATTGGAACCAAAGCCCTGATGTGATAGTTCTTCAATAATTCCTTAGCAAGCATACATTATCACTAATACTTCTTCCCTGAGGAAATGTAGCTTGAGACTGACTAACGAATGGAGATAGCACATGCTTGATCTTGTTAGTTAGCAACTTAGAAATAATTTTGTGAAATGTATTGCAACAAGAAACAGGTCTAAAGTCTTTTAGTAATTTTGAATTTTGTTTTTTTGGTACCAAACATAAATGAGTGCAATTCCATACCTTCAAAATCTTAGCATTGTCAAAGAAATCATGAATAGCTTTACATACATAGAAATTGATGGAATTCCATGTTTTGTTGGTAGAAAAAGGCATCAATCCATTAGGGTATAGGGCTTTATTGGGACTAAATGAGAATACCATTGCCCTAATATCCTCATCAGTGAAGTTTCTAGTAAGAAGTTCATATTGCTCAGGAATTAGTAACTTGGGTTAGGAAGGTTATGAGGGAGATAAGTTGAATTTCCAACACCTAAAATTTCCAAGACTTTGGCCCTGTTTGTTGCTATTATGTTTTTAGTTTTTAATTCAGTAAAAAAACTGTTTAATTGAGTTTTTTGTTTCTATTTTTACTTTTGATTTCTTCCTGTTTTTATAATTTATGAAAACTATAAAAAGCAGTTTTTGTTTTATATTTTTATTTTTATAATCCATTATTTAATTATTTAAAATTAATTATTAATAAGAATTTATGAATTATATTTAATTATTTAAAATTATGAATAATTTAATTATTTTTATAATTCATTTAAATATAATATAAAATAATTTTAATTTATAATTATTAAGAAATATAATTTAAAATTTAAAATATATTCAAATATTATATAAATTTTACTTTAAT
>JAOQMQ010000002.1:20582986-20593959 GCA_027563845.1 Erythroxylum subrotundum
TATTTATTTTCTATTAATTATTAATAATATTCATTTTAAAATATTTTACCAATGAATATACTTAACATAATAATAAATTAAGTCATTTATAATAATTTTATTTATTATGTAATCACATTAATAAAAATATGATTATATTTTATATTTGTTAATAATTAATAATTTGAATTAATTATAATTTGATTTGATTATATAATAGTAAACTACATATACCATTAAGTTTTTTTTTGAGAATTCATATGCCATTAAGTTTGCTAATACGTAAGACAATTAATTTCTTGTATTTTAATATATATATATATATTAATTGATTGAATTATTTATTAATAAATGGATTAACATTTATTTATAATTTTTGATATATCACTTTTAAATTAATTATTTATAAAAATATGAATTATAAGAAAAGATAAAAATTTTGATTAATTAGTCGCCTCTGACATGATTTCTTATCAATTTCATAGCTCACCGGTTATTTGTTTAGAAGTCGCATCTGTCGTTACCAAACCAGATTGCTTTTGACGCCGTTAGCCCACTGCAACTATCTCTCTCCCCCAACCTCCAGTTTGATTACAGATCCAAACCCTAATTTTATTTCATCCAAGCTCAATTACTCACACGATTTCTAAGTATTGAAGCGTTTAGTACACAGGAAGCAGTTTGAAACGGAGAAGTTCTTATCTTTAGTGTAAGATCTTTTTTTTTTTCCCTCCTGAAACTGTTGGTTTTGTTTTTTAATCTTAATTCGTTTGGCTTTCGTGGTGAATTAGATCTTCTGGGTACTGACTTTTTCTTATGCTAATGGATTTTAGTCTTAACGTGCGTGCGTTTGGTGGCCAAAATTAGGCTTTGTAATGTTAAAAAGTTATGCGTATAACGTGACTTGGTTGGAAAGATTAAGCTTTGACACTCAAAGGGTTTAAAGTTTCTGATAATCAAAAACCAAATCCAGCAAAGACAGTGAGAGGGGATTATAGGATAAAGGGACAAAAAGGGTCGTGGGATTGGGGATCAAACGAAAGACCGACCTCCTTGTGGTGACTGAAGGTTATAGATTCTGAAAGATTTGAACTGTATTCGATGTACATTTTATTCAAAGTTCGAAAGTTTTTGCTCTTTTGGAGCTTTGAAAATGTAGGTCGATAGCTGGAAGAAAGTTTTCCATGGCGAAAAGTTCAACCCAAAGCTTATGATTTTACCCTCTTCTTAATATTAGGCCAATAATATAATTGTTTGATATTTGAATTTGGTGAGCGATTTCTTTCTATTATTTTTAAAAGTTGGAAGTACTTCAAGCTGTTTGCAGTTAATGAATTAGTTTTAACTGATGTTTGGATGCTTGTCCAGGAGGGTACTGGAAATTACCGTAGTGTGTAACAGAGCATGGCGGATTTAGAGAATTTGCTTCTGGAGGCAGCAGGAAGGACCAACAGAGGAAGAAACCGAAATTCACTTTCAACATCTAAAAAGCCACATGATGATTCGTATTCTGATGCTGGTAGTGACTCCAGGGATGATGATTCGGATGATGCTCATGGCTATGCAAGCAGGAAGCCATCTGGATCACAGGTTCCTTTGAAGAAGAGGCTGGATCCTAGTGAAAGAGATGATGATCAGGGTAACCAGGAAGGAGGTGACTATGACGATGGTCGTTCTGATCGTGAACATGACACAAGTGATGAATCTGACGTAGGTGATGATCTTTACAAGGATGAAGATGATCGGCAGAAGCTTTTAGAGATGACTGAACTTGAAAGGGAGATGATATTGTCAGAACGGGCAGATAGGAAAGGTGATAAAAGTTTAACAGAGAGGATTAGATTAAAACGTGATAGTGAGAGGATCACCAGGTCCAGAAAAGAGGCTGCACTTGTTCCACCATCTCGCGGAATGCGCTCATCTACTAGATCTGCTGACAGAGCTGCTGCTAAAGATGATGCTTTGAATGAATTGAGAGCTAAAAGGCTAAAACAACAAGATCCAGAGGCTCACCGTAAGTTGAGGGATGCATCTGGACTATCTTCAAGTACGCGGGGTTTCTCATCTATGAAAAGAAAGCATGTTACTTCCACAAGTCTTAGCAGCTCAAGTCAGAGTGAGAGTGAGAGTAGGTCTCATAGTGACGATGAAGGGTCTACAGGTGATGGTGGAATGGGGGACAGTGATGATGACAGGGGGCCTGAGTCGGAGAGGCCAACATATGAGGAGATAAGAGAAATTACAATCCGTAGGTCAAAACTTGCTAAATGGTTGATGGAGCCATGGTTTGAGGAGTTGATTGTAGGTTGCTTTGTGAGGGTTGGTATTGGGAGGTCGAAGGCTGGTCCTATCTACAGACTCTGCTTGGTCCGAAATGTTGATGCAGCTGACCCTGACCGACCATACAAACTGGAGAACAAGTCAACTTTCAAGTATCTGAATGTGATTTGGGGCAATGAAAGCTCTGCTGCGAGGTGGCAGATGGCTATGGTTTCAGACTCAGGCCCAACTGAGGAAGAGTACAAACAGTGGGTTAGGGAGGTTGAGCGTAGTTGTGGCCGAATGCCAAGCAAACAGGATATCTTGGAAAAGAAGGAAGCAATAAAGAAGACAAATACATTTGTCTATTCGGCAGCCACCGTGAAGCAGATGCTGCAGGAGAAAAAGTCAGCTTCTACAAGGCCATTAAACGTTGCTGCAGAGAAGGATCGGTTGAGGAGGGAGTTGGAAATTGCACAGTTCAAGCATGATGAGGCAGAAGTGGGGAGAATTAAGGCAAGAATTCAGCAACTGGATGCTTCTAGGCAAGCTAAGGAGGTGGATGCTAAGGCTATTAGGTTGGCTGAGATGAACAGAAAGAACCGAGTTGAGAACTTTAAAAATGCTTCAGAACTGAAACCAGTTAATACAAGTCTGAAAGCTGGGGAGGCTGGTTACGATCCCTTTTCAAGGAGATGGACTAGGTCAAGGAATTACTATGCATCAAAGCCTGCTGGAGGAGATGTGGCTGCGGAGGCAAATGGCAAAATTGCAAATACTGATGGAGCAACAACAGGTGCTAGGCGAGAGATGGGCGTGGATGCGACAGCAGCAGCGTTGGAAGCTGCAGCTGGTGCTGGGAAGTTAGTTGATACAAGTGCTCCAGTGGATCAAGGCACCGAATCAAACATGCTTCACAATTTTGACCTTCCAATCTCCTTGACTTCACTTCAAAAATTTGGTGGACCACAAGGAGCTCAGGCAGGGTTCATGGCAAGAAAACAGAGGATTGAAGCAACTGTTGGATGTCGCGTCCCAGAGAACGATGGGCGAAGACATGCTTTGACCTTAACAGTTAGTGACTATAAAAGAAGAAGGGGGCTTCTCTGAGATTTAATATTATCTATACTGCATATGGGATCTCTCCAAGGGAATCTGATAGGACTAAGAGGGGGGTGCTGAGGAGTGGAATTTATGTTAAAAAACTATGGTGTTATTAATACGTACTTTTGTTTTAATATTTGAAGTTTTGACTTGGGAAGATGTAAAATTGCGGATGAGATGATTGATGCAGAGAAATGTCATGGCTGCTACTAATAGGCACTATCTGTCTTCCTTGGACTGGGTAGCAGGATAAGATCCTCCCTGTTAATTCACCTTTCTTGTCTCCTCCTGTCCTGGTTAGTCCCCCAAACTATATTCAAAAAGAAGAAGACGAGGGGAGTTGATGAAATTTGGTGATGATCATAACCAGCGAATATTTGTGCTTACATCTACTTTGATTTCCAAATTGTTCATCCGAAGTTTACCATGCATACCAATTTCTCCTTGAAGTGAAAGGTTTACATGGCAAAGCCTTGTCAAATTCAATACACTGCCTAATAATAGGTGGTATCTATTCCTAGTAATTATCGGTATCCCTTGAACACGTAGTGATATTTATTTAGGATGCTTTTGATGAGCATTATTTTTTTTTTCAATCAAAATTTCACACATCACATTGACTATTAATTCCTTATAATGCTCTATTGGTTTAACAATGAATTCCTTTATGGTAATTGTAAATTAGTATGCACTGTATCAAAGTCAGTTACTACAATACTACCACTACCAGTCCTGAGCTTTTATTCTCCAAATATATGCATTTATGTCATTAACTATGTAGGCAATAAGTATATAGCAAAATTATTCATATTTTTTATTCGATGGGCGGTTGCATGAAGAAAATGATGAAAATAGACACAAGAGTCTATATGACACATATGATATAGACTCTTATGTCACACATGGAAATTTCATTATACTGGGATTACGTGACACATAAGAGTTTAACAATAAATCAGAAGCATAGGGGAAATTTTTTAAATCTATCTTTAATATCTCATCTTAATAAAAAGCAAAATTGTAAGAAAATTAACATCATAGCAGTAGCACAACGCATCTTATGAATTTATTGTAATTTTAATATTTATTGTAAATCTAAACGACGCCGTTGTAGTGGTATTAAACGCTACGTAAAATGTTGTCGTTTCGTTGGTCTACTTCTTTGTAAACGTTACGATTTTGTTAACTTTTTCAAAATCTTATGAATTTATTGTAATTTTAACATTTCAAGATCAAAAGTTTAAAATTATGAATAGGGAGGCTGGAGAAACAAAAGATGGGCTTCATTAATAAATAGATTCACCTATGACAGACAAAGAAATCGAAGGAAAATAATTAACCTTCCACTTTTATCAAATTTCATCTCATCCAAACCAAATGAAACATAACACGAGTTAGGAGTTACACGCTTGTTAAACATATGCATTGTTTGAAGTTCAGCTAGAGAAGAGCCAAATCCACATAGTTCATTCTCTTGCTTATAATATACGTTTCTTCTCCAATTTTCAAACGTGAACTTCAACCTCTTGGGCTCTGACTTTTTGTGAGTGTTTCTGGTTTTGAGCATTTTCTCTTTGTTTTTTGAGCATTTTTCCCTCTGCGCCATTGAAAGTCTCCTTCCTCCACCATTCTCCTATCTCTGTCTCTGCTTCCTTCATTTTGAGCATTTCATGAAGACCCAAATGCCAAAAACGACGAGTGTCATTAATATCACGTCTGCAATCAAAAGAGCTTGTCAGAACTGCCTTGTTCTGGTACACTGCCTGCAAAACATTAAAAAGTCCATCTTTGCTTGTCTGTTTTGCTTGCCCACTTCACTACTTGCTCTTGTGCTGCTTCTCCTCTTAGCCTACAATGGCTTTTCTGTCTTCTACATTCAGGTTCCTTTTCCCGCCAAACCCCCACCGGAACCTGCGGGTTTGTCGTCGGAAAAGTTGCCTGAAAAGTCCCTGAAAAAACTCTCATCTTCACTCTTGTATGTGGTGAAAGAAGAGAACTTGCGACCAATTCTAAAGACCCAATTGGCTCTTTTGCAAGAAAGAACCATTTCAATGAGGCCTACCAAACATTCTTCCGTCTTGAGGCCAAGGAAGGTGAATCAACGTAGAGCTGTGATCAAGTTGTTGCGCGTTGAAGCCCAATCAAAGCGGTTTTCTAGAAGACTCAGAGATTTTATTGAAAATTCGGAGTGTAAAATTCGATTCTTTATGACTTGGATTTCTTCTTTTGAGTCATTTGGTGATAGGGAGTTGTTGTCCATTGAGAGTTTGTTTAAATCTCACCCAAATGCTTGTTTGGTCGTTGTTTCCGATTCCTTGGCTTCTAAAAGAGGCAGGCTTGTCTTCAAACCGTTTATGGATAAAGGATTGGGAGTTACTACAATTAAGCCTGATTATGATTACATATTCGAGGGCACTCCAGCAGAATCTTGGTTTAAAAGGTTAAAGAAAGGAAGCGTTGACCCCGGTGAAGTTTCACTGGGACAAAACCTCTCCAATTTGCTAAGACTTGCTTTGTTGTACAAGTTTGGTGGCGTTTACATGGACACTGATGTGGTTGTTTTGAGGAGTTTTTGCAACATAACAAATGCTATAGGGGCGCAGAACATCGATCTTCAAACTGGAAATTGGAGCAGACTGAACAATGCAGTACTGATTTTCGACAAGGGACATCCGTTACTTCTCAAGTTCATTGAAGAATTTGCGCTCACTTTTGATGGGAACAAGTGGGGCCACAATGGTCCTTATCTAGTTTCACGAGTCGTTTCAAGAGTAAACGGGACGCCTGGGTTCAATAACTTCACCGTGTTGCCTCCATCAGCATTTTATCCAGTGAACTGGAGCAGAATTCGAGGTCTCTTCGTAAGTCCCAGAAGTAAGCTCCACTCAAAATGGATTCATAGAAAGCTGGAACAGATTAGAAAGGAAAGTTTAGCCGTGCACCTATGGAATAAGCAGAGCAGGAAGATTGCAGTTGAGAAAGGAAGTATCATAAATCACATAATGCTGGATTGCTGTGTCTTCTGCAATCTTCAACATTGAGTTCCAGGAGAAGAATAAGTGACTAAGCATCAGTTTGTCTTTGTTGTAAATGTATAAAGGAAAAGGCCATTGCGTTGCATTCATTATTTTCTGAGGAATTCATTTTCTTCGAGTTACAAGCTGAAAAGAAGAGAATACATTGAAGCTGTAGTTTCTCGCATCCGTCGTTTATAGTTTCATCCGGTTCTGTCATGAAAAGTCTCCCGGCGATCCTATGATCATTTACCGGCTTGAAGAAAATAATACAAACATAGGACCACTTCGTCTGGTCCCTTGCGAATAATTAAACGTTGGTTTTTGTTTAATATCTTTTGTTAGCTTCTTGCCTTGCGAATACCTTGAGCATCCAAAGTCATGTACTCGCTTTGGAAAATAAACTACTTAGTTTGATTGACATGTTTGTTCAAAATTTTGATCATGATCATGATCATCTAGAAAATCATGTCAAATTGTAGTGAAAGTGATTTGTCAGCTTACATTCAATGTCACCTGCTTCCATTTATTTTTCTTCAATATCATCGTCCTTTTCTTTTTTGGACCATTTCTCGATTTGTCATCGTCTTTCTTAATTCACAAGCCAACCCATCTGCTGACTTGGCAGTAATCTTCTATTATTGAGTTTGAAATCCCAACTCTGGCCGGGAATCGTAAACAAATGATATTCAAATGAAATCCTTCAACACGATGTATAGAACGTACATTCACATGAAGCTATGGCATCTTCTATTGGTCAGTCAGTCAATGGCACAAAAGACAGAAAATTCTGGTTTTGGTATTGTCGGTGTTCTAGAAATACGGGTCATTTAACTCCAAAATTACACTTATGTTGACCAAGCACACGTTCATGTTTATGATAGGATTTATGGGTATTAAGACGTTGAGCACATGTAAATTATGTGAGCTACCTTTCATCAAAAGGTGGTTAAAACACGCCAACCCACTTGTTAATTGTCCCAAAAGAGAAAAAAAATATAGACCATAATCAAACGCTTCAAAACAGTAAAAAAAACTCTAGTACGCCACGTTAAGACAAGCAAAAAGAAAAAAAAAAAAAAAAGGGAAAGTTCTTTATTATGGTGAAAGTTATAACAAAAAGACAAACGTTGTTCTGCTGACTGATATATATTCCAAGGTACATGTGGATGTAGAACAACGTTTGTCTTTTAGTTATGATACCTACCATTGATATATATTCTAAGGTAGATGTGGAAGTAGAACAACGTTTGTCATTTAGTTATGATACAAGAATAAATTAATTTATACTTTAAATATTTACTGTCCTATTTTTCCTTAATTATAGCAAATTAGAGAGAAATACAACTTAATTCACCCTAACTAACAAACAACCTAAGTCATTGCATGGATATTTAGCCTAATAGTAGCCTTAAGAGGTAGGAAGATTGGTGAACCAGATTAATATAAGTCACATGGTCATATTTAATTCAATTGATTATCCTTATTATGATCTAAGAATTCTTACCCAAAAATCCATTAAAACTCTATTTGTTTCTTAAATTAGAGGGATTAAAGAATTACAAATTTTATATTTAACCTAGTAAAAGGTTGTAACAAATAATAAACGAGCAGGCCTCTAAGCAATTAATCTACAAAATCATTAAAAATAGTCATAGAAGAATAATCGATACTAAAAATATAAATCAAACAATAACAATAAACCATATATCATAGTTAAATAAATCCCAAGGATTTAGTCTCCTTCAACCGAGTATAGAGGTTATATCATATAGGCTCATGGACACGAGTAAAGAAGTTCTACATAAAAACACGATCGTTTAATTCACTTTTTTTTTATTAGTGATGGATACTTGAACTCACACACCCATATTTTAGATTATGTCCTTTACTATTTCTTTTGTTTGATTTCTAGAGAAAGACAAGAGTAAATACATGCTCATGTATGTAACCATATCTTCCATATTGAATTTTTTACTAAAAGGCTGCATTTCTCATTATATTCATAATGTTACATAGGCTCCAATCTAACCATGTCTTATGCTCTAATATTTAAGTGTGGAACACACCTGTATTTTAAGTTGTGTAAAGCTGAAATTCCTTAAAATTCAAAAAATAAAAGTTACAAAGCTCTTTATAAGCTTTCTATAGCATCTTAAATCTCAACCAAATCTCAGAAGAGAAACTTATGCCAAATTTGTGTAGTATTATCAAAGCAATCTATAATTGCCTAAATATTTTTATTTTTCCTTTAATACCTTCAATTTAATTCTAAATTAAAATACAAGCAACAATTTCATTTAAGCTTAAAAAAAGTGTGAAAGACAAAATACTAAAGAGAAAAGCAAGTTATTTTGCATTCATATGAAAATTTCCCATAATTAGCTTTTACTTAACCTTGAAAGAGCATATTTATTGAAGTAAACAATAACAAAAAAAAACCCTCCTTTTATTCCTTATAATATCAAAAAAAAAATACACATTACAAGACATAAATCCAATCATGACTTAGGTAGGCATAATATCTTATACTTGATGTTTATAAGAAAATATAAATAAAAATCAACATAATAGTTTCATTCATAACTGAATGTACAAATCTAGTAATCTTTAGTCACTTAAATGTTTAATAGGTCAAGTGTTCTAGTTAAGTTCTTATAAGATATATTACCGCAAGCTTGCTAATACCCCAAATCTCAACTACTTAGGTTATACAAATGAATGAACCAAAATGTCTTTATTTCTCAGTTGAAATAGGGTTAAGGTCAAAGTTGAAGAAGGTTGAAACCAACGAAAATTAGAATATAATTTAAAATAATAGGTAGATGTAATAGTTAAGAACACATAATCTATAGTATACCTTTAAATACTCCACAATCCCCCATTTCACTCTATCATATAGAATATGACTATTGTTATAATGTGAAACTATCTTTTTCTTTCATTTTATACACGTGAAAAATTCAAATGTAAGTATACAAGTCCAATGTTCAAACATAATCCCCAATTTACTTTTTAAAATACCATTTACTCACCAAGCACGCTCTGGTTTAAAGATAACTTTCTTTTAACAAACTATTTTTATTGATTTGATTTAAATTTCTTACTAATCCATAAAGTTAGCTAAAGATATTTAATTAGATGTGAGCCCAAATGACGGGTTCTGAATAAAGAAAATTAAGTTATAACGCTCAAAGGCACTGATTAAAGATATTAAATTGGGTTGTTTTTTAGCTTAAAAGTTAAAATCAAAGATAACCTTATTCCTTTTCATATTCTTAAAGTGGTTTAAAGCAAGTTCTAGATATGTATCCATCTAGATGAACATCATACATAAGGGGAAATATAGATTAGCATAGATGTCTCAATCACACTTAGCTTAAAAGCTCATCAGGTTAATCAATTTACTAAAAAGTTTCCACACTTATCTTTTAAACTCAATTGCCAATGCTAATTAAAGTTCATACATCAAGTTAATTCAACCATTCAATACATGCCACAATCATACTCAACTAGTTTAACTCCATAACATACATAACAATTTAATGGAATAAATTAAAAGAAATCTTTATAGTTAACCACATCCTAAAGCAATTCCTTAAGTATCCCACACATAAACTCTACATTGTCCTTATTGTTAAAGTAAAAAGGAAAAGGAAACCAATTAGTACAAAAACTAAAGTCATAAATAATGAAATAAATGAAAAAGGATTAAGGAAATAGAAAAGAAAAATTTTGCTCTAAACATGTTACATGTTGCTTAATTTTAAATTTCTACTTCACCATAGAAAAAAGTCAGTAACAACAAAAGGGTCAATCCAATAAGAACACATCTTATCTAGAAATAAATGAAGTTATGAATGGTATAGGAGGAAATTTTGAACAATTTTAAACTCTTTCCTACAGATTATTTTGCATAAAAAGCTTTATTTTTTCCTTTTAAATCCTTGCATTCTCATAGGCATCATTACAAATTTCCTCTAATCATTGTAATTGTAACTTTCTATGTTCTTTACTTACATTGATCTTTATGTTGAAACTCTTAATATCCTAATTGGCTTTATTTGCTACATGTACAAAATGAATGGATAGAGGAATACATAGAGTTGAACATAGTAAAATAAGAAATTGAAAGATTTCGTTGAAATTGTTCGTTTGGAAATTTCCCGAAAGAGAGTTAGTATATGATTTATTCGAAGCTACCACTGTGCTCAATTTCATATGTGGCAATTCCGCCAAGATCGATCTGATCCATTTGTTCATAGAGCTATTTATTTGATTGTAAACATTTTTGGAACACGTCTAACAGAGGGACAAGAATCAAACATTTTCTGATATAAGAAAACAAAAATTGATACATAAGTAAAGGAATAAGTGGAGAAAGGGAGGAGCTTCTCAATCGAGAAAAATGATCCAATAAAGTCAGTCTAGTGGGAGTTGATACTTTGACCATACTCTGAACCAAGTGGGGTATAGATGGTAAAAGGACGAATTGCATGACAACATTGCGTGTGAAAGGGTTCGTAGTCAAATCACTAACTGTTGGACCCCGAACTTTTGATGAAAATTAGAAATATTAAAACGACATTAAATGAGAAAGAAATTTATGAATTTAAG
>JAOQMQ010000002.1:20594059-20612797 GCA_027563845.1 Erythroxylum subrotundum
CCCGCTAGCGCTTTTTGACTCTGATTTTGGATAGTTGGGTTCCGGGACCGGGTTCCAGCCCTCTGGGTTGGGACTCGGGGAACGGGCCCATCACTTATAGTGGTATCAGAGCCATCTTGTGCCTTGTTAGATGTAGAATACATGACATGTGAAAACTATTTTCATAGTTATGATAACTTAAGATCCTGTAATGTTTTATTCGAAATTAATTATAGAAAAATGATTTTCACGATTTTCTTTCACCAATCTGTTCATAAGATGTAAGTGAATGATTTAGTGTGATTGAAAATAATTTTAATGTGATTCAAATATTTAATTTCGAATTTACAAGAACATGCATGAAATCTGTCTTTCTTTTAGCTAAACTGATGAGGTTACACATGATTTTTGTGGAATTTGATTCTGAAAAAATTATGTGAACATATTTGGGATGTGTTTATTCCTCTGTAATTTTTTGTAGAATTATTAAAAATGTTTTAATAATTTTATCAAACAATTTTCTAGATCTGGACAGTTTTTCAGAAATTGTAGGATCTGTTTTGTTTGATATTTTTATACGTTTATATTTCAGTTCCAGAACCTTAAAAAAAAATTTATGTAATAAAAATATGTTAATTTGATTTTTTATGCAAGTCTAAATGATTTTGCTTGAAATTTAATTTCCAAAAAAATTTTAGAAGTCATATTTGTCATTTTTGGTGTCTTATCGGTGTTTCGGTGATCATAATAATTTTTGGGTGATTCTTAAATTATTTTGATCATCATGAAATTACCTAGAGATGCTTGGAATGATGATTTGATGTTTTGGAAATTTTGGGAAATTTTGGGAAATTAATTTTAGTAGAGCAATAGATTTTCTAGTAAGACTAGAAAAATTGGCATATGTGACAAAATTAAAGTTATTTAATTTTAGACATCAAATAATTATTTTAAGATAAATTAAATACAAATTAATTTCTGAAATTAGGCATTCATGTTAATTAGATTAATATTAATTCCAAATGAAATAACATACAATAGTAATTTTAGCCAAGTTAGTAAAAGGAAGATAGTAAATCTAAGTGTTGGATTGGGTTTAGATCCAAGTATTGGATTAGGCTTTCATGTTAGGATCGATAAGATGTCATAACCAAAATGATGTGTTTACATATATGCATTAGAAAATGCATACTTAGGAGAAAGTGTAGGCTTGCATGATGGATGGTTATGGGCTTTGGTCCAATTTGATTGGGTATTCCATATCATGACAAGTAATTATATATATATATATATACACACACACACACACACAACCCAATTTGATTGGGTACTCCATGTCATGCCAAGTAATTATATATATATATATATATATATATATATATAATTGATAATATTTTATTTTATTTTTATTCTTAATAAATATAATAAAAATTATCATTACTTTAGATATTTTTCATTATAATTCATATCATATTCTATCAATAGATAATAAATATTTATTACTTTTACGTAAAGGTAAATTACATATTTTATTAATTTTTATTATCTAATATACTAAAATTTTGAAATTTGTACGATACCTACCAAAAATAGTACAAAATTCAAATACACTATACCAGATTAGCATATTGGATTATACCAAAAATTTTTGAGTTGTATTGACCAACTAAGAATATATTAATTTAAATTATTTAAAAATATTTTAAAGAAAAAATTATTATTTCTAATATAACAATGGGTTAATTACTGAAAATACTCCAAACTTTCCTCAATTTTTCAATTATAGTCTAAATTTTAAAAAGTAACAATTAAATGCACAAACTTTTAATTTTTTTTCAATTCTAGCTCGGCGTTAGCTTTACCGCTATCTATGCTGACATAGCACTGCTATCCACTAATCAGACATGTAAGCTTAGGAGGGAAATTGTCTGCTTAGTAAAACGACGTCGTTTCATAGTAAAAATTGAAACGACGTCGTTGGATTTTGGAGAAAGCTTCAGCCTATCTTCGCCACTCTCACACCATAAATCCCTAATTTGAAATTTGAAGCCCCGAAACTGACGATGATGTTAATTGGGTGCCACCACTATTGCTTTCATCATTGTTAGGATTTTAGGATCTAGCATCTAGCCAAGAAATTTTTCCTTCCACTCACAAGTTCATGAAACACCATTCCAAAACTGTAAACATATGTTTTTTTCTGAGATTGCTGCGTTGGTTAGTCATTCAGGTGGAAGATAGCCAAGACTGACTCTCATTGTTGTAAATAAACTGGATTACTCATGACTTAGAAGCTTTGAGAGGCCAAAATCAGATATCTTTGCTTGAAAATGATCATGTAAAAGAATGTTTTATGGTTTTACATCATAGTGGATGATTTTCTGTTCACATCCAGTGTGTAAGTATGCCAGCCCCCGTGCAGTTCCAAGTGCTATTTCAAACCTCTTGCCATTCCAAGACAGGTCCACTGCCAAAGAGCGTCATATCTAATGAGCAACGATTCATATACTCATAAACCAAAAGGCTTTTTTTTCTTCCTTAGGCATAATATTGAAAGATTGAGGAAGAAGTTTTTCTCTGTTCTCATTCCAAAAACGAAAGTACAAATATATACAAATAGACTTCTACTTTTACTAGAATTACTCCTCTGATAGAGTTAGTTTTCTATTCCTATAATGACTCCTAAAAGATATACAACGATATATATGAAATCCTAATAATTATCGCCTAATTATTTACATAATATCCGAATACTCCCCCTCAAGTTGGTGCATGATAGTCCCGAATGCCCAACTTGCCAAGAAGAAAAACAAATTGTTGTGTGTCAAGAGCTTTCGTCAAGATATCCGCAAGCTGATTGTAAGTACGAACATGCATCGTTGTAATGTTGCCAGCTTGGATTTCATCACGAACAAAGTGACAATCAACTTCGATATGTTTGGTTCTCTCATGAAAAACCGGGTTGGCATCTATATGAAGTGTTGACTGACTATCACAAAAGAGCCGCATAGGTTGAGGATGAGACATTCGTAGATCTTGCAAGAGAGCTTTGAGCCATTTCAGTTCACAAGCTGTGGTGGCCAGGGAACGATACTCAACCTCTGCTGAAGAGCGGGAAACAGTGGCTTGCTTCTTTGTTTTCTAAGAAATAGGAGGTCGACCAAGTAAGACAAAATACCCAGTTAGAGAGCGTCATGTAAGAGGACAACTAGCCCAGTCGGAGTCACAATAAGCAGATAAGTGGAGATCACAAGTAGACTGAAGGAAAATGCCTTGGCCGGGATGATTTTTTAAGTAGCGAACCACCCGGGTCGCAGCATCCCAATGCTCCTGTCTAGGAGACTGCATAAATTGAGCCAAGATATGAACAGAATAGCTAAGTTCAGGCCAAGAAATGGTTAAGTAGATAAGTCGCCCGACTAGACGATGATACTTCTTAGGGTCTTACAATGTTGCACCAGTAGCTAAGGCCAAGTTATGATTTTGTGTAAGAGGAAAAGCAACAGGTTTGGCTCCTAGAAGTCCAGTTTTAGATATTATATCCAAAGTATATTTGCGTTGAGAAAGAAAGATCCCATTAGGTCCTCGTGCCACTTCAAGGCCCAACAAGTATTTTAGAATGCCAAGGTCCTTTATATAGAAACACTTGCTAAGGTAGTTCTTGAAATGAGAAATGAAATCTTCATTATTTCCAGCAATGATCAGGTCATCGACATATACAATAACACATAGGATAGTGCTGCCACTGTGATAGGTAAAAAGAGAATAGTCTGCTAGTGATCGTTGAAAACCATACCTCTTTAATGCAATTGCAAGTTTAGCAAACCAATTTCGTGGAGCTTGCTGCAGCCCATAAAGAGACTTCTGCAATTTACATACTTTCGTAGTGTCAATGTAAGAGAATCCCGGAGGAAGTTTCATATAGACGTCTTCATTAAGATCACCATGCAGAAATGCATTATGAACATCCATCTGATGTAAGATCCATGAACGAGCAACAACCACAGCTAATAATGTTCGTATAGTTACCATTTTTGCAACTGGTGCAAAGGTCTCATTATAGTCAATCCCTTCCCTTTGGGTATCTCCTCGAACAACTAGTCGTGCTTTATAGCATTCAATGGTACCATCTGAATTGTACTTAATCTTGTACACCCATTTACACCCGATAGGTTTCTTCCCAGAGGGTAGTGTTTCTAAGGTCCATGTGCCATTTCTTTTAAGGGCTTCAATTTCAAGCTGCATGGCATACTGCCATACAGGATGCCTTACTGCTTCAGAAAAGTGGGTTAGTTCATGGCCAGTGGTAATAGCTGCAAGAAACTTTCGATGTGGCAAGGAAAAATTAGCGCAGGTCATATAATGTGCAATTGGATATGGCGTACTTGAAGATAATGAAGGTGGAGCTGAGATATCTGGAGGTTCATTAACACGGTTTACAGTATGACATATGTAGTCTTTCAATTTGCTAGGGGGATTACGGTCCCTGTGGCCACGTCCAAGTGGTTCTATACTTGCAATCTCTGAAATGGCAGGGGCCACATTTCCTTCATGTCCATTCGGACTCAGAGCAGTACTAATGTTGAAGTCATCAAGTAAGGGGGATCCACTATTCCACAAAGTATTGGTGGATGTAACTGGGATGATGGAGTTATCAGAAGTATAAGGGAATTCATCTTCACAAAATACAACATCCCGATAGTCAAAATATTCTCCATTATTGAGGTTATAGAGACACCACCCTTTCTTGCCATAAGGGTATCCAACGAAGACACATTTTTTACTCTGATCACCAAACTTATCCTTTTGTCGAGAACGGTTATGAGCATAGCATAGACACCCAAAAGTACGTATATGTGAGTAGTTGGGAACCTGGCCAAACAATAATTCATACGGACTCTTTCCTTTATGCAGGGAATTAGGTGTACGATTGATTAGATATCCTGCAGTAAGGACACATTCACCCCAAAATTCAATGGGTAAATTTGCTGGAAATCGGAGAGCCCGGGCTACATTTAAAATGTGTCGGTGCTTTCTTTCAACACTCCCATTTTGTTGGGGAGTATCTACCATGGAGGTCTGATGGATGATACCATTTTTAACAAAATAGTCTTTCAGTACTTTAAACTCAGTGCCATTATCACTGCGTACAATTCAAACTTGTCTGTGAAATTGAGTCTGCACCATAGCACAAAAGTTTTGGAGAATTTTCGCCACTTCACTCTTTTCAGCTAAGAGATAAATCCAAACAGCACGAGAAAAATCATTTACGATTGTTAAGAAATAAGAAGCCCCACATGAAGAGCATGTGCGATAAGCCCCCCAAACATCACAATGTATTAAATCAAACGGTGCAGAAGCTTTATTATCACTGGGAAGGAAAATATCCCGTGTTTGTTTAGCCCTTAAACAAATATCGCATACTTTACTATGCTCATTATTTTTACTATTCTGAACACTAGGAAGAAGACTAACTATTTGACTTGAAGGATGTCCCATACACCTATGCCACATGGTAAAGGAATCAACTGCAGTCACTTTACATGCTCGTACGTAAGGAGCTCCACAAAGATGATAGACCCCGTTCAGCTGTTCACCCACTCCAATCACTGTCTTCGAAGTGTGGTCTTGTATCACACACAATTTATTTGAAAAAGTAACTGCAGATTGCGAATCATGTATCAATTGAGATACTGAAATAAGATTGCATGTCAAACTGGGCACATATAACACATTATGTAAAACGAAGCCTTTGCCAAAATTTATTTTCGCTTCCTTTACTGCAATAGTTTTTCTGCCATCGGGCAATCCAGTGGGACAAGAGGAGACATCTACCACCTCTGTTAGCAAATTCATATCACCTGTCATACGATTGGATGCTCCTGTATCCAGCAACCAAGGTTTTTGGACCTACTTACCAGTGCATTTTTCATTGGATGAAGCAACTTTATGTCCATTCAGAATGTTCAGCAAAGTGGCCCACTGTTCATTATTGAGTCCAGGAAAAGAACCCTGCAGCTCCCCCTTGCTGCATGCTTGCTGGATTGTGTCCCTGTCCCTGTCCCTGTGCAGTGTTGGCTGTGTGTTCACTTCTGCCACGACCTGCTCCTTTTCCACGGTTTCCACGTCCTGAACCGCGTCCATTCTTTCCCGTCTGCCACCAATCTGGGTAGCCTACAATCTGAAAACACTCATGGACCTCATGACCTGTTTTACCACAATGACTGCACAGCCTCTTGTCGTCTCCTTTCTTCGATCCTGTCCATGTTTGTGAACCAGTTTGAACGGAAAAATTGACTGCATCAGCACGTTCATCACGCATACGTGCTACAGACTTGTGGGTTTCCTCAGTTACGATCAATGCATAAGCACGGTTAATGTTTGACGGTGGCGACATGCTCAGAATATTGGATCTAATAGTTCCGAAAATAGCATCATCTAGTCTCATTAAAAAGTGGTGTACCTTCTCCTTTTCTCGTTCCTGTAATAGCTCCTGAGCAGCTGCATGCTGGGGTTTTCGAATAGCTAGCTAACTCTTCCCACATGGTTTTCAGTTTCCCGTAGTATGTGGCTACTGTCTGTCCGGATTGATTGCAACTCACGATCTCAGTCTTGAGTTGGTGAATCCGCACGTCATTGCCCACTGAGAAACGTTCCTTCAAATCGTCCCACAGATCCTTGACACATTCCATATAAGAGAGGCTGGACCGTAAAGATGGATCTATAGTGTTGAAAATCCAACCGACCAACATTGTGTTCATGGCCCACCAGTCCTCAAGCTCTGAGGAACCTGCATCTGGTTTGGAGATTTTCCCATCGATGAAATCGAGCTTCTTCTTTGCTCGGAATGTGTTACGCACGACCTTTGTCCATTCATCGTAATTTTCTCCTTTGAGTTGCACTGGAGTTACGACAACGCCAGGATTGTCTCCTGACGTGAGGTAATATGGTGAGGTGGGATCCATCATTGGTGTCTTCAACATACCAGAACCGGAGCCTTCTTTCTCTCGGCCAGTAGCCATATTCATACGACAACTAAATCTTCCTGCAGCTTTGATATCGTGAAAAGATTGAGGAAGAAGTTTTTATTTGTTTTTCTCTATTCTCGTTCCAAAAACGAAAGTACAAATATATACAGACAGACTTCTACTTTTACTAGAATTACTCCTATGATAGATTTAGTTTTCTATTCCTATAATGACTCCTAAAAGATATACAACGATGTACATGAAATCCTAATAATTGTCGCCTAATTATTTACATAATATCCGAATAAATATCCTCTCAATTTCACCAAATTAACGTGGTGAATATTCCCAATAACCGCAATTTCAGTGCAGAAGTCCTTGTTCTCTTGGATTCCTAAATTGTTTATTTTCTTGACAGCCACACTGGTTTTATCAGGCAGTACCTTTATATACAGCACCAAACCCTCCTGATCCAATTTGATTCTTAAAATTATCTGTAGCCACTTCAAGCTCTTCATACTTGAACCGTTGAGGTAAGCCTGGGATGTAGAAGGCATCTAGATCTTCAGACGAAAGCGAGCTTGTATGGTATAATTTCATCTCTTTTTTTTCGACAAACCTCCATTTACTCCACCAAAGGAAACCAACAACAATCATGAGCATGAACCCAGTGAAAGGTAGCAGCTAAGAGAGAAGACGAAAATAAGGATTTAGGGTGTGAGAGTATCGAAGATAGGCCGAAGCTTTTTCCAAAATCTAAACAACGTCATTTCAATTTTTACTACGAAACAACCAAAATTCAAATGACTTCATTCCAATTTTTGTTATAAAACGACGTCGTTTCACTAAGCAGACATCCTCCTCCTAATCATGCTTATGTGTCCAATTAGTTGGGTCATTGAAACGTGGCATTGTTATGTCAGAGTAGACAACGATGAAGCTAATGGCAGGTTAGAATTGAAAAAAATTGAAAATTTGTGCATTTTATTGTTATTTTTTAAAGTTCGGGCTATAATTGAAAAATTGAGGAAAGTTTAGTTTTTTTTTGGTAGTTAACCTTAAATAATTTAAAGTTAATTTCACAAAATAAAGTTAATGAATCAAAATTTGAATTTTTTAAAATAATTTTTATGAATTGGTTACTTTCATCCTTTATTTTTATATTTTTAATGAAAATTTAATTTTCTAACATAAGATGTAGATTTAATTTCCTTTATAACATATAAAGTAAGTTTGATTTTCTAATTTAATTCTTTATAATCTAATTTATTATTAAATAAATTAATCTTCTTTTTATTTAATATTAATTACTAATAAAACAAAATTAATTTAATTTAATTATTCAAATTGTTTTCTTGAAAAGAAAAATCTTGTTATTATTCACGTTAAAATATTCAAAAGTTCACATGAGTTATACCTTTAAAAACAAAAAAAAATTATTCTTTATAATTTTAAAAATCTGAATATGACCAATAATGGTATTGTAATATCAATTTTAGTATGATATTCACAATATTGAATAATATTAATTAATAATGTGATTATTTTCTTATATTTTATTAAAATTTATATGCAAAGTTTGAATTCCGACATATATTAAAACAATAGCTGAAACTAAAATTGGACAAACAAATTCTAGAATGTAATCTAATGATCGGTAAACCAACATCGTAAGCCCACGAAGTAATTGGGATTGATTTGAGAATCAGCGACCGGGCTCAGCCACAGTCACTAACTATCCAATCCAATCCAATCCAACCCGTTCCTTATATGGTATCAAAACTGTTAACTTTTCTGTTCTTCAGCCACTGGTCTCTCTCTCTCTCCAGACTTCATCTTAATACGATTACCGAATTAACCCTGCCCCTCCGACGAACCCATGACTGCGGAGACCGTGCCGTATCAGAACGGTGTCGTCCTCTCCAATGGAGATCTGACCTCCGCGAACCCTAGTGCCGCCAAGAAGTCGCGAGAGACCGAACGCCGCCGCCGTCGACGGAAACAGAAGAAGAACATCAAGGCTTCCTCTCTCTCTCAGGACGCATCCGCCACCGACAACGGAGGCGATAGCGACGCCGGCGACAACGATAGTGACGTCAAGGAGAACGCTGATCCTCAATTGGTTACTTTCTACGTTATCCTCTAGGGTTTTGGAAATGGATGTGGCTATGTGGTGTAGCTTTTGTTGGTTTATAAATTTTATCTCGATGCAATTACGGTTTTGTACTACACGAGCGCTGTTTCGTGTATTTACTTTAGTTCACGTCAAAGTTATATGTGAATATTGTAATTCCTATATCTCAGTTGATAGAAATTGAAAATAATGTGTCCCAGATACTCTTTTTGTGCTGTTAAGTTATATTCAACACGATTTTACTGGCTATGAGCAGTAATGTGAAATTGGACTCATTTTTTCTGATTAACTCATTCACGTTGGAAAAATCCTTAGTTTCTTCATAGTTATTTTCAGAATGTGAAGTCATTCTTGATTGCTGTATCGTTGATTAAGTTGTATGGAAAACTTGTGTTTGCTGATTGTTTGGTTGTTCAGTGTTGATTCTGGAGCATGGGCCTGAACTCCGTTATTTTGTGTTATTACATGAACTTGTAGGTTGGAGAGCAAGTGGTGATTGAATATGTCCCAGAAAAGGCAGAGCTGGAAGATGGGATGGATGATGAATTCAAGAAGATTTTTGAGAAGTTTTCTTTACTTGAAACTGGTGGTTCTGAGGTAAATGATTTGATTTGGATGGTGGAATTATCTGATCATGAATTTTCAGCTCCTGCAAGATTGACCGTTTAAACATGTCACTGATTTCATCTTTTCAGGAGAATGATAAGAAGGAGGATGGAATCCAAGATGCAGAAGCAAAGAAAAAATTGGATTCAGACTCAGAAGATGAAGAGCAAGAGAACCAACAGAAGGAGAAGGGCATCTCCAATAAGAAGAAAAAGGTTGGATTCTTTTTTGTTTATGTAATTGTTAGTACTGGCAGTGAGATTAACAATGGACTGCATAAATCGTCAATATACTGATAGGGTCCCTTTTTTCCCCCCCTTTTTTATTCTCAGCTTCTTCGACGCATGAAGATCGCTGAGCTGAAACAGATTAGCTCAAGGCCAGATGTGGTTGAGGTAATTGGAATGTTGTATATCATATCCTAATCCTCCTTTATTTTTGATATGTTCCGCACACATATGGGGGTAGTTGTTTATTTATGTACCCAACTAACCTTTGTGTTCTCTTTACAGGTATGGGATGCGACTGCAGCAGATCCAAAGTTGCTGGTCTTTCTGAAATCATATAGAAATACTGTTCCTGTTCCGAGGCATTGGTGTCAGAAGAGGAAATTTTTGCAGGTTTGTGAACCCCAGCGAGAGGAATATTATGGTTTAGAGTGAACATGATTGCTGTGCATGTGCATCATGACAGATTTAGGCATGAGGGTGAGGGAAGATAACATCGAGAAGGTGTCTCTTATATGTATATATGTGGTTCTTGCAGGGGAGCGGCTGTGACAATCATGGAGCCTGGACTTGTATGTGTTTGACGAAGGGGACCCTGGACCCATGACAAAGGGGACCCTTGATTGATTTCTCTTTTACTGTATACTGGGTGTCTGAGCATGTAGAAATCTATGCAGAAAATGAATTATCTATGCATGCTTCATAGTAGGTCTTTTAACTGCGGGGTGCTAATTCATTTGCTTTGAATTTTCAGATGATCTGCTACTGTACATAAAGTACGAATTGCCTTTATATAAGTATTAGTTTGTCTTTTTAAAATATACCTTAACAGGGTGTCTAATTATCTTACTAGTAGCCACGCATATAGTTATATATGTTTGTAATTTACTTGTATCTCATCAAATTCTGGTTTTGTTTTGCAGGGTAAGCGTGGTATTGAGAAGCAACCTTTTCAGCTCCCTGATTTTATTGCAGCGACTGGAATTGAGAAAATTAGACAGGTATACCAAGTTCCTTAAATGGGATTTGAATTCTTTTGTATCTGTTCATGCTTTTTCATGGCAAAGTAATCATTTTTTGCTTTCTTTTCTACATTTGGGGCGTGTTTCTCTCCTATGTGATTTTTGGTTTTCTGTTTTCATTTTCAAATTTAGTAAATTAACTTATTTTTAAAAATTTTTGGTTTTGATTTTTTCCAGTTTTCATTAATCATAAAAATTGGTTTTGTTTTATGTTTTAGTTTTTTGTCATATTATAATTAATTACTTTAAATTTTAATATTTTGTTTTGAAAATAAAATTTGATAAATTATAACAAATATATTAATTTATAAATAGATTACTAATTATTTAATTATTTATTTTAATCAAATGAAGTAAATTTTTTTCCTAATAAATATTGTATAAGAGATTATAATAAAATAATTTACTTAACTAATATTTAATAATAATTATTATTAGTAGTAATAAAATATAATTGCATTTGTATTAGTAATTAAATATGTTTTTGTTTTTATTTGAAAAAGAAATAAATCAAAAATAGAAAACAAAAATTAAAAACTACAATGGGAAAACATAAGTGAAACTAAATGGCCTCTCAGTATTTCTTCATGTTCCTTGTCTTTGCATTTTGATGTATTTGCAACGGTTGTATTTTCATATCTTTTGCTACTAGTCAACTGTCATTTCCAAGTGTTCTAACTGTAGTTTTGCTCTTCCCCATAGAAAAGGAGAGTACTAAAATTTTCAATTATCTGCTTATTTTGGAGTAACTTGAAGAAATCATGTAGCTATACCCTAATTTACTCTTCTTTCATTGCTTATTGAGGCTACTTATGCTTGTTGAGACATTCAACTTGAAAAGTTTATGATTTTTCTAAGGAAATGTACTGGTGACTTCTATGTGGGAAATTCGTTGATCCTTGGTGTTTTCTTCTTATGCAGGCCTACATTGAGAAGGAGGATAGTAAAAAGTTGAAACAGAAGCAACGTGAGCGCATGCAACCAAAGATGGGAAAAATGGATATTGACTATCAGGTTTTATCATTTTTGTTTTTGTTTCAATTTATAGATTTTTGCTCCTGCTCTCTACATGCATTTGTTCTATTTTTTTCTTTTTTGTTAGTATGTTCTTACATTTTCACTTGCAGTAACAATATGCTTTGCTTGTGGTAGGTTCTCCATGATGCATTTTTCAAATATCAAACAAAGCCGAAGTTAACAACTCTTGGTGACCTATATCATGAAGGAAAAGAATTTGAGGTATAACACTTCTTTAGGACAGTGGTGATTTTTATTTTATGACAAACTTCTGTACGTTTTCCATGAGAATTACTTCACGAAATGGTGCAATAATATAAGAATTATACTAATGTTGTATAGTAGGAAGGGGGGAAGGAAATGTTCTGCTTAATATATTTTAGCCAATGTACTTGTGAATTCAGTGATTTGAATTGCAGTTGTCTTTAGCTTTTAGTATTGGTTTGTTGGAAGATTAGAAAATGTTTGATGATAAATTGAGAAGTTTTATGTTGATAATATCTTATTGGTGGTGTACAGGTAAAACTTAGGGAGATGAAGCCAGGTACTCTATCACACGAACTTAAAGAAGCTCTTGGCATGCCAGACGGTGCTCCTCCTCCTTGGCTTATTAACATGCAGGTTGGCTAATGTGCTTTTGTGTTTAATCAGAAATTGTTGATCATATATTTATTGAAGATTTCTGAGTTCAATTTTGTAGTCAACTGCCTTCCCTCCACCATCCCTGACAGGAAAAAAAATCCTCTATACAAGTATTTAAGGTCTTGATTTCTTTGTTTCAGAGATATGGGCCACCTCCGTCTTACCCTCATCTGAAAATACCTGGCCTTAATGCTCCTATTCCACCTGGGGCTAGCTTCGGTTATCACCCTGGTGGTTGGGGCAAACCTCCTGTTGATGAAGTAAGTTGCAATTTAATGTTATGCAATTTTCCACCTCAATTTGTTTTATGAGTTTACTCGTATGTACCAGTTGATATTGGTTAATTTTTTTCTATTTTACTTCCATTGCTGTGAATAGTATGGTCGTCCATTGTATGGAGATGTTTTTGGAGTTCAGCAGCAAGAACAACCTAATTATGAGGTAATGTGTTATTTCAATCATTCTTTCTCTGTTATTTAATAGACATCAATTTTGTGAATGTTTAACCAGTTCGGTTAATGTTCTATCGACAAACATTCCAGGAGGAGCCAGTTGACAAGACCAAGCACTGGGGTGATTTGGAGGAAGAGGAAGAGGAGGAAGAAGAGGAAGTGGAAGAAGAGATTGAGGAAGAGGAATTGGAGGCTGGCATTCAATCTGTAGATAGTCTTTCGAGGTATTCAGTTAAAGTTTCTCAATGCTGTTACTTTGTTTCTTCAAACATAAAAATTGGGATATTAGTTATTATCTAGGTCAAATCTCTGCTTTTAATGTCTCTAATTTGTATCTGAGACCTAAATCCTTACTATCTTTATTTTGTTACCCCTGGCATCAAACATGGACGAACCATTTCATTAAGTATACGTTCAGATGATCTCAAATGCTTTGTAGTCATTAACTGCTGAATGTGGACCTTAATCATGTCATTGCATTGCTTAATTTTGTATTGCTATAAATATTTTATGCATGGTGAATGCTATTTGAATTTCTTTTATTTTATTTTTTTTGCTTAATTTAAGGGTTATATTTATTGCAAGTAACATTCTTTCTCTCCCCTTCAGCACGCCAACTGGTGTTGAGACACCTGATGTTATTGACCTTCGCAAGCAGCAAAGGAAGGAACCTGAGAGGCCTCTTTACCAAGTGAGTATCATCCACCCTTTGGCAGTGTTACAATCAATGTAGTTGGTGATTGTTCTGGAATTTAACTTCTCTGTACTTTTTTTCCCTCACTATTTTAGGTTCTTGAAGAAAAAGGAGAGTCTATTGCTCCAGGGACGTTACTTGGAACAGCTCACACGTATGACCTGACTCTTAAAGTTCAATGAGTTCATTAACATTCTATAAACTCTCATTTTATGATATTTCCTGCAGCTATAACATTGCCAGTGGCACCCAAGATAAAACGGGAGCCAAAAGGGTAAGTATGATTATTTCTTTACTAGAAACAAATTGTTTAACTCATCTTATGCTAACTTTTTTTTCCTGGACATTGACTTGGTACAGAAGGTTTGATTTATCAAATGTGATCGAATCTTAATTAATCTTTGGCAGGTTGACTTGCTTAGAGGCCAGAAGACTGACAAAGTTGATGTCACTTTACAACCAGAAGAATTGGAACTTATGGATAATGTCTTACCTGCAAAGTAAGTGATGCTTTTATAAATATGCTCCCATAGTGTTATTGCTCTTTTCTCAAAAGATTTATGACTCTGGTGAATTGACAGGTACGAGGAAGCTAGAGAGGAGGAGAAGCTGCGTAGTCAACGGGAGGACTTTAGTGACATGGTTGCAGAGGTTTGTTACCTTTATTGCTAATGGTATTTGTGCAAATGATATTGAGGTCTTGAGATGCAAATTCATGAAAGCAAATCACAAGTTAAATAGTCATTCAGCTGTATGATCTGGGTATAAAGACTTGGCGAATAACACTGGTCCTATATTTTGATGCAGAATGAGAAGAAAAGGAAGCGAAAGATGCAAGAGAAAGAAGGGAAATCAAAGAAAAAGGACTTCAAATTCTAGGATAATATTGATAAAGATCGTTTTTATTTGAACCATGTAGTCTACAAGGAGGATGTCAGCAATTATTACACTCTTCAGCGGAAGCACATGTATTAGATTATGTCCGGAATGTTTAGTGGCACCATAACCTTTGGGCATGTTTAGTGGCACCGTAACTTTTGGGCATGTTAAGTAGCACCATATTTTCTTAGCATTTAGCGCACATGTAATATGCGAGTATCATAACTTTGTTTTCTCTTATATTTGAATGATATGCCAAGTAACGGCAGACATTATGAGATATAAGCTATTACTATTATGTGATAGTAGAGTTGTGGTATTCATGAGCTAGTCTGCCTTGATTGTATTTCAGTTGGCTTGCATGTTTATATTTCACCTCTGACCATAATAAAAGATGACGAAAATGACTAAATTAGTGTTGGTTATTTATCTAATGTTAAGTTTAAATCATATTCAAGGCTAGGACAAAAGATAATGGGTGGAAGTGAGAGGCAATCGGTGTCGGTTGTCTCCCCAAACATTTACATTTCATCCTTAATTTTTGATGCTTTACGTGATGTCGCGGCTGACCTGATGCTTACTCATTGATTATGCTCTTCTTGGAAATGAATTGATGAGACATGGTGGCATGTTCTTATTGGCTTGTGTGGGCAGGGACCCTGGGAATCGGAATGATAAGTTAGAATCTAAGAAAGTACTTACCTGGTGGCACATCTGTGGCCAGTTGGGTGATATATTATAACCTTTGCTTGAGACTTAGCTGACTGAGACACTTATTTTTTATTTCTATTTTCAAACGTGTTCACTGTCCACTTTTTGCAATTGCACGGCTGAGATGAGACGATAGAAAAGTGGTCCAGATGCGAAGGTGAATAAAGGAAACACAGGGATCCTACAGCATCATGTAGATGAGGCTGCTATGATGCTATCCAATGCCTTCTAGGCTGTCAAGTAATCTCTTTCTAGATGCTTTAATCTTAATTGCATAAAGGCCGATTGCTACTGCATAGCCTTGGAATTACTGGCCTCAGTGTGCAATGCCCTCTTGGAGTCTTGAGTCAACATTCATAATATTTACCACCAACTCCCCAGAATATTTTAATTCATTAATCAAGGAGGAAGATGGTGAGACTAATTTATTTGATTGCTCCAGACTCGTTCCTTCTGTACTCCACATCCCGCGTGCATATAATAAAATCCCTGGACCCTCCACGGCCACTTCCATAGTAAGTGGCTGGCTTTGTTTAGCGTGACAATGGCAGGAAACATTGGCTTTGTTTAGCGTGACAATGGCAGGAAACATTAATTTGTTTACGAGTCTATAGGTTGGTGGAGATACAACTCAGATACGAATAGATTCCTACTTATCTCATCTCATCTTCATCAATCTTTGTTCCAATGATTCTTCTTTGATATTTATAGGAAAACAATTTGAGGGTGTGATTCATAAATACTGAACATTCTGGTTCGAGGCCTTGTAATAACGGGGAGGAGAACACTACATGTAGAGTCACTTTATACCTAACGGAACCAATCATGTTTGATTTGCCAATTTCACATTAGCATAAAAATATTTCAAAAGCTAACATAATTAGCTCTAGATGAAGCTTACAATACGACTCTGTTGGTGGCTTATTGATTATTTGCACATGGCTCTCTTGGTCCTAATTATATGTTCCAGTTACGGGAGTCCAGCTTGCGGAATTAATTCATCTTCCCCCAAATCTCAACCTTTACACAACATTTTCATTGTCTCAAAACGCTAATGCTTTTGCTGTTCCTGTCCCTTGTCGTTTACAAGATTTGACAGTGTAAATGAAAATCAAGTTGTGGTTGGAAGCTTTACCTGTGGCTACCTGTAATACCACAATAGGTAGTCTATATACTAGAGTTTTAGAGAGCTTTAAATTGATTGGTATCGTCTATTATTCATTCTGTTTAAGTTTAATTTCGAACGAACACAAAATTTTGAAGAGGTCACATGGAAGATTGTTTGCTAATTAGTAACACGATATATGATCTGTTATTGCGTGTAACTGTGCTTTTAATAAATGAGTTTTCATAGGTCCGAAGTGTTCATAAGGGTAATATCCCTCGTATCAAATAAAAATTAAGCACCTTATCTTGTAACTTTTTTTTTTTGAATACAAAGGACAAAAAACAACTAGTGATCACAGATGCCGGGGGACTTATCTTGTAACTTTAACAGAAAGATAATAGTTTTTTTTTAGTTTCTCACTTTAAGCCATCCATACTCAGACTAATCCCCGCTCGAGCCCAGTAGGTCCCTTACGGGAGGCAAAGCTCTGACCCCAAGTTTTAAACGGCTGCATACATGAGGACGGTTTGAACCCACGACCTCACTTAAACCAGGAAAGCCCCTTGTCAACTTACCTGCGTCCTAGGGTTGAAAGGTAATAGTTTTTAATAGATAAATATAGTGCTTTAAGCAGAAATAATAAATTAGGGAATATATTGTAACACGCATCATAAGCCTTAGCACGTGTTCCAGATAGAACATGAAAGAGAAATAAATGAAGAAATGTGGAAAATACCTGATTTCGATTTCGTAACTTTAAATGAGCTTTCCGAAGCTAAAACGAATGCGAATCCACTTACACCTTCACGGGACTTGCTCACCGAGATGCGTCAAAGTCTTTCTGTAGCTTATGTATATATGAACCTCTGAATGAGTCACAATATCTTTACATTCACGATTTGCTGCAGCAGCTTCAAGAGACCTTAACCTTCTTTATATAGCATTCATATTGGGCATCTCCATCAAAGACTCAATACGGGGTCCGGTCCACACTGATCGAGGTTCATTTTCCTCCTGAATTTAGGCCCATTAATCCAGATCATTTATTGAGTCATTTTATTATGTTTATCTGGATCAAATTACGTATCTTAACTGATAAGTTATTGAAGAACCGAAAATTACAATTTCTTATTTAATAGTTAATTCCTGATTTAAGAAAAACGAAGTGCACTTGGTTACGTTTCAGAGTAGCATGACCAAGACGCAAATTGATTATCTCCTTGTCAGGACAAGAGTCAGATCATGGTGCATGAATTGCAAAGTGCTTCTGGCCGCATGCCTATCAACCCAAGATAAATTGTTTGTTTTGGACCTAGGAATTAAGGGATGGAGGGCACAACAATTTACCAAGCATTGTTGCAGAATTAGATGGTAGAGGCTAAAATGGGACATGACGGAACATTTTAGGACTCAAGTTTGGTATAATACAACATGGGCTATGTGTGGGGATGCTAATAGGATGTGGCAAGGAGTAGTCGCCGTAGTGAGAGAAACTGCACAAACTCCTAGGGATATCTACAAGGCGAGGGGGCGGGCGGATGGAAGCTTGGTGGTGGTCAGACAAGGTCTAGGGGGCGGTAAAGGCGAAAAAGAGAGCTTTTAAAGATCTGTTGGTAAGTGCAACAGAGGCGGAGTGGGTAACTAATAGAGTAAGGTATAGACGGTCAAAACAGAAGGCCAAGAAGACTATTTCAGTGACTAAAAGAAAAGCATACGAGACTATGTATAGGGATTTGGAGACGTTTAAGGGAGCACAAAAAATTTTCAAGATAACACGAGATAGGGCACGTGAGACGGAGGATTTCAACCAAGTCTGCTATATACGTGATGAAGCAGGACAGATACTCACAGAGACCTAAGCCATCAAGTGAAGGTGGCAGAGATACTTTTATGGCCGATATAATAAAGACATATTGGCCAACATAGAGTTAGGCGAACCCTTTGTGTCGGTGTTGGATCGGAAAAAGAAAACATGCCTTAATTGGAGAAACGGTAGATTTCAAAACTTTTAAGAAATCATTTTGCAGCGGAAGCAACATATCCAAATGATCATGCCAAATCCATACATGATATGGTATAAGGATAATAAAACACAAACAAGAAGAAGAGCATTACCGACTCCTTTGCTACAGCTTTAAATCCTCGCTGCGCTATCCTCTCTTTCTTCTTGTATCCAAATCCTTTGCCTTTGAATCTTTTCCTTTATCAATCTATCTTCTTATTTGTTGTTATATCCTCAACCAATTTGATTTACCTCTTGTTCTTCAAGGACAACTAGGTTAACAAAATCCTTTGGTGG
>JAOQMQ010000002.1:20627564-20639650 GCA_027563845.1 Erythroxylum subrotundum
CATGAATAATCACCAACAATTTCTCATTTAATCTCATTTAATAATTCTAACTTCCAAGACAAGTTCGGGGTCCAACAATGAGGATGGCATTAAACACCAATTTACTACTCTTTACACTCCACAATAAAATGGAGTTAATGAAAGGAAGAATAAGATCATAATAGAGATGGCAAGATGTATGTTTTATGAAAAAGGTTGCCTAAAACTTTTTAGGTAGAAGCTACAAGTACTACTGTGTTTATGTTCAGTAGACTTCCTACCAAGGCTATGAAAGGGAAGACACCATTTGAGGCTTGTTATGGATTCAAACCATCATAAATCTACAATTATTTGGTATGTTTTTTCACATGTTCCAAAAAGGGAAAAACTTGATAAAAAGGTATAACCAAACATCTTTGTTGGTAACAGTAAAGTCTTTAAAGTTTATATAATCTTTTAACCACAAATTGGGAAGATTTTGATAAATAGAGATGTGCATTTTGTGGAGCATCAACAATTAAAATGGGAAACTAAAAAGGGCAATCAAAACTTCAAAATGCTATTTAATTATGTAAAGGAGGTTGATGATCCACTAGTCAGAGGTATTAGACCACCTTTTAAATTTTACTAAAGATGTATTGTTGCTATTCTTGAACCTGAAGGAGTTGAGGAAGCTAAGAAGTATCCAAAATGGATAGTTGTAATGAAGGAGGAGCTGGATATGATCAAGACAAATCAAACTTGGGAGTTGGTTGAAGAATATAAGAATAGGAGGATCATTGGTGTCAAATGGGTATTTAAAATGAAATTGAATGTCGATGGCTCCATAAACAAGCGTAAAGCTAGACTTTTGGTGAAAAGTTTTTCTCAAGTATTTGGTGTTGAATTTTCAGAAACAGTTGCTTAGAAGGACACCATCATAATGCTACTTGAATTGGTGGTTTAGAATGTTTGGAAAGTATTTCAACTTAATGTCAAACTAACTTTTCTCAATAGTCATTTGTAGGAGTATATTTATGTCAAATAACTTGAAGGCTTTGAAGTGAAATAGCAAGAAAATAAAATATTTTTACGAAAAATCTGAGCGAATCCACTCTCTATGTTAAATCTTACATAATGGTTATTTCTATTTATATTAATGAACTTTTGTTAACAAGAAATAATATTGTGCTCATTGAGCAATTTAAAGAGGAGATGATGGATGTCTTTGAGATGACAGATCTTAGAGAAATGACATGATTTCTTTGCATGGAGGTTAAATAAGATCAATAAAAAGTATTCATTTGTCAGAAGAAATATGATAAGGAGATTTTAAAAAGGTTTCAGATGGATGATAGAAAATCAGTTAGCACTCTTATGAGTAGAAACTTAGCAAAGAAGATGGTGCAGAAAAGATAAAAGAAGCTAACTACAGAAGGTTGATCGGGTGCCTAAAGTATCTGATAGTAACATGGCTTGATATTTTGCATGTTGCGAGTTTCATGTCAATGTTTACGCATTGTGCAACTAAATTACATTTCGGAGCAACTAAGCAAGTACTGAGATATGTCACAGGGACTCATCATTATGGAGTTAAATTTTGTTATAATCAGAAATTTCATTTTCATGGTTGTTCTGATAATGGCTGAGGAGGGTCCATTGATGATACGAGAAGTACCTCTAGGCATTGTTTTAGTTTTGGTTCAAAAGCGTTCTCTAGGAGTTCTAAAAAGCAAGAGATTGTCGCTTAATCAATAGCTGAAGCAAAGTTCATTACTACTACTTCTGTTGTAAACCAAGCTATAGCTTAGGAAGATATTAACATACGGAGCAAAAGGAGAGCACAAAAGTATTTATTGACAATTAAGCAACCATTGCAATCTTAAATAATCCAGTTTTTCATAGGAAGATAAAAAATTTCAATATTAAGTTATAATTTTTAAAAGAAGTGCAAGAAAATGGAAAATTATATATACAATATTGCAAGACGGAATTTTAGCTTGCTAATATTTTTACTAGCACTCTTCCTGTAAGTAGATTTGAGTTTTTGAATCAAAAGCTTGGAGTTTATAGCTACTGAAGCAAGGAGGTGTGTTGAGATTATGCCTCAACAGTTGTTATAATCAGAATTTTCTAATTGTAGTAGTTTATTTGACTAAGTATTTGTTGGTTATGAATTTTCTACTTATTCTACAAGTAATTATGCCAATAAGTTAGAGATTTACTGATTGATGTGAGATCCTACATCGGTTGGAGAGGAAAACAAAGTATGTCTTATAAAGGTATGAATACCTCTTCCCTATAGACACATTTTTTCAAATTCGGGAAGAGCAAAACCGTGAGGGTCATGGCTCGATAGGCAATCCAAAGCGGACAATATCTATATATGGGTGGTATAGGCTATTACATATGGTACTAGAGTCGATTCCTGACTCGTTGTACTAATGAGAACGCTGGGCTCTAAGGAGGGTGGATTGTGAGATCCCACATCGGTTACAAAGGAGAACGAAGTACGCCTTATAAGGGTACGGATATATCTCTTCTTCGTAGATGCGTTTTTTTGAATGTGGGAAGAGCAAAACCGTGAGGACCTTGACCCGATGGGTAATCCAAAGCGGATAATATCTATGAGCGGGTGGTCGGGCTGTTACAATTGATCAACAAATTTTTTGTTGTTTTGATAGCAACTTAGCATATATATATAGCTCTTCAATTCAATAAATAAATATAGATCATTGCATTATCCTTTCCGAGGCTACTTCTATCTTTAAGTTGATCTACCTAAATGGAACAAAAATGTCGAGGACAAACAAAAAAAATATTGCGGTAGTATTATTAGTAACTTAGATATTTTTGTAAACAATGTCCTCATTGATTCTAAAGAAGAAGGGCACAACATTTTGCGAGATCATTTTAGTAGTTCATATGCCTAAAAAGTATCAATTTGTTAAAATTTTCTGAAGGCGTGGGCCTGCTAAAAGTGATCACGTATAAGGATGATTTTCCAAGAAAAACTGTATGTAATTAAGACGCATCCGCGTAATGGTCGTGCATGAACGATTCTGGCATATAAAATGCGTATCTATAATGTTCATGCATTAACGATTCATTATTTGTGTGTTAGATGTAGATTTGTAAATGGTTGTGCATAAAAATTCAATCGTATAGTATTTACTAATTACTACTAATTCCAAGAAAACAAATTACACAGTATAGTGTTTGTATCAGAACCAAAATTCAATGCTATTTTTCTAACCATTAACAAAATGTGAGAAATTCACGAATGCGCATCAGGTGATCGCTACCTATAAAAATCTAACACATAAGAGCAACATCATACCCATGCATATAATATTTTACTAATTCCTAATACCTCTCTAAACTATGCTATTTAAGAGTGTTCCTTCAGGCTTTGGTCTACACAAAAGGTCTCCTCCCTCTTATTTATGCAAATCCTGAATACCTTGTCATTGCATAAAGACCTAGTCATGGCTCTTACCAAAGGTTTGCAAACACAAATGGTTCAGGATTACACGTGCGTGAAGCACCAACACCAAAACTAGTAACATGCAATCACATGTTAGGCCCATGGTTTCACTGTGGTTTCTTACAGGAACTACCCCACTTTTAATCACATGACCCCAACTGTTTTTTAAACTTCTCTAATCAATTAATTGTTCCTCTTCCACAAGAACCCACCTTCCCTTCTCACTTTACGAATGGACATGCTGATAAGTTGAGAAAAACATAGCTCTATCTAGATGGTCTGGTATATAGCCAAATTATTGGTGTAGCTTATGAAATCTCTACGTCGCTTTACAACTCATGCATATACGGGCACTCTGCCACTATCAATGGTGCGTAAACTTCCATGTGTCGAAAATCCACCTCCACCTTAAGGGCTAAGGAAATCTCTCTCCATTCTCTTCTTTCTGTCCTTCTCTATAAGCATATGAGGGAAGAGAAAGGAAAAGAAGAGAATGTTATTATTACAGTATTGATCACGTTACCACCCTACACATACATAAAACAAACCAGTCGGATGTCTTGGACCGCAAGGAGGGAGAAATTGATTTTCTTAAATTGTTGGTTTCCTTTTGACAGCTTTCCTTTCATAGATATAGGCATATGGGGAAATAGATTGAGATACCGAGAGACATGCTCAGTTCTTACAAACTTCCCAGGCATTTACTTGCATTTGACACCACCAAATCACATCTTACGTTAGGACTCTCCACTTGTTGGCTTATAAGGAAAATCCTAACCCTCCCGTTACTCTTGTGTTGATCTCTCCTTTAGCTCCCCGATCAGAAGGATAGAAGCTCTTTACTTTCCTCATCCGATCTTAAACTATATTTTCTTGCTCAAGTCACCAGTGCTTCATTCAGTGCTTTTTCAGGGGATTTTGTAAACATGGGATTGAGTTCCAAGTTAGTTTCTAGTGATCATGGGATAGATTGGAGTCAGACCCTTTTACATGCTCAAACCTTGGAGTTGGAGCTACCCAAACCTCCTCAGATGAGGCGGCAACAGGGTCAACAATCAGATCCCTTGAAGTGTCCGAGGTGTGATTCAATGAATACAAAGTTTTGTTATTACAACAACTACAACAAATCTCAGCCCAGGCACTTTTGCAAGAATTGCAAGAGGCACTGGACTAAAGGTGGCACTCTCCGCAATGTCCCTATTGGAGGTGGACGCAAAAACAAGCGAATGAAAACTTCGAAAACCGATACTAACAGTATCACCAGCACCACCACAACTACTATCACAACCACGGCAATCACCAGTGTCAGAAGCATCCATAATGGTGACAAGGTTAAACCTAAAATGGTTATACGAGCCGAGACGCAAAAACAAAATCTTCCTCTTGCACTTGTAGGTCAAAAAGACATATCTCAGACACTGGACAAATCACTAATTAGTCCAGTACCCTCTTCAGGTTTGCAGCAGAGTTCACTTATCTGCAGCAAATTGCATAGTGCAAAGTCCGATACCAACAACGCTGCTTTTATTTACGATTCAGCATTATCACTTCCTCAAAATCAAGGTCTGAACTTCTCCTACTCTTCGACCTCGAGCTCTTTTAAGGAGGCGCACCCATCTTCAATTTCAACCTCCTTTCAGCCTCCAATTCATGCTTATAATTACAGTCGAGAAGCTATGGATGATTCGACTATTACCAACGTCATGTATAACACTAGTAGCTGTCTCACTCAGCCATGGTTACCTCCAAATGCAAGCAGTAGCGTAGACATGGCAACTTACTGGAATTGGGAAGACATTGATACTTTTATCTCTGATGACCTAAATGTACCATGGGATGATTCCGACATAAAACCATGACTGTTTAATGTCTTTATGCACGTCAAAAGTGTGTATATGTCCTTTTTTCTTTTCATCTCCTATAATCCTCTGTGTATAATGGAGGTCGGTCTCATTCAAGTTGTCACAGTATTGAAGCATGATTTCTCCGTCTTCCAGGTTGTAAAGATTAACTTCTCTAACCTTTATTATAGTTAGGCATAGAGTAATAGAGTTTGTGGAGCTGTTTAACCAGTAGAAACCAACATAGCAACATATCGACTTGCATGGAACGTGGGCTAAGGAAGCTTGGTGGTCATCACTTGTTATTCAAGGATTTCCCATTTCAATATTACTGATGGGAGGGGGCATCACTTGTGTCGCAGTTGAGAGAGCCATGGGGTCTCCTCCAACAAGGCCGGCCTTAGATTAGACGTGACGGAAGATTCAGCTCGAGGATATTTATATTTTGAATGTGTGAACAATAATATTTGATTGTTCATAATTTCTTGAGAATAATTCTTATCCCATACAGCATATTTTCTTGTTGCAGTTTCAAGCTGTCATGTTCCGATTGCTAGCCTCCATATCCTCCTAGGAATGATGAAACAAGAGTGCAGATGCAGTCAAGTAGCGGGATATTGAATGCTAATCCAGAAAGACATAAATCTGTTCAGTGGACTGCCTCTAAATCTAAAAGTGCATAGATATCCATATATCATAATCAGCATTCTCATTTCATCTATGCCCTCCTACTCTAGTAATCACTTTGAAACTATGTCCTTGACTCTGAAAATAAGCTCCTCCATATATCTCGTTTAAACTATTTCTGCATTTTGAAACAAACCGATCAACTGCTATTATTGTGCATTCTGTGGGTCACGTGGACAGGGAAGGTTAGTGTGATTTGAATTCTGCATCACTCAGCAGTAAGCTAATTGGGATCTTAGATTGCAATGATTGGATTCTTGGAATTTTTAAGCCAATAGATCCAAGACAGGTCGACAAATTTGATCTAATCAAAAGATAATATATGTATATATAAAGAAATTTCATATCAGGTTGTGTTAGATATGCTACACAGAGGACAATAAGGATGGCTAAGAAGTTTAGTCTTTATTGGTGAAAGTTTCTGACGGTTTGATGAGAGCTGTGGAATTGCACGTGTCTAAGCATGCTATTTTTAGTAATCCTTGTGACTGCTATGGTGGGTGGTACGTAACTCGTGTTTCAACTACATGGGCCATTTATTATGCTGGTCCGAAAACCCGTGGGGGCTAGAAAAAGCAATTTCCAAGTGCAGCATTTGGAGGATACCTAAGTCTATAACCATAATCAACAATCTTATATGTTGGTTTAATGGAGTAATAATCCCCTGTCCAAATTACCCAATACCAACCCTGATCCACTTACCACACAAGTGAATGGCTTAGATCCACTTAAACAGGATTGGTATTGGGTAATTTGGACAGGGGATTTGGGGTGGGTTTAATGGTAATATGGAAAATAGTATCTTTGACCTGAAGTTTTCAGATATGATGTGTCCTTGTTGCTGATTCCCTCTCATAACCATAATTTGCTCCTGTCAACTGTATTTTAACTTCACTCACTAACATCAAAAGCCTAATATACGCGGATGAGGAATTCCTGAAAAGAACTATTGTAGCATTCTCCAAGGACAATGGCACGCTACTCATTGATGGTCCTCACTTGCAGATTTGGCAACACAGATATACTGAAATCGGCTAAGGCTAATTCCTATGAAATCCAACTGCTACTAATGGTTCTTGTGCTAGATAAGAGAGAGAGGTTAGGCTTAGCCGAGTTACACATATCAGTCTATTACCCATCATTCTTGTCAGGTTTGAAGCAGCCAATATCTTTATTGTTCGGTGTAGTTCTCCCTCCACAAAAGGAATACAGGTAATGGAAATTAAGCAGTTCCAGAGATATGTGAAAATGATTCATAATTTTATTGATCAAATCATACGTATATATATATACAAAAGAATTGTCATTATCCTATTCTAATTTAGGAAATAAATTAGTTAATTAAGGTAAATGAAACATATATAGATCTAATTGATAGAATAACGGAAAAGGTTCTGCAGCAATCTTGGGTTGATTGTGCGGCAATTTTGGAGAGAATCATTCTTTATCGTGACCCCTCAAGCGAATAGGCCCTGGAAGAACATGAAGTTTGGACTTATGATAAGCAAACAACTTCTTGGAAAGCAGTTTTGTGAATGAATCGGCAAGTTGACTTACTGTGTGTATATAGGTGACACGGAGAGCCGTTTTTGCAACTTGATCACGGACAAAGTGGAAGTCTATGGCCATGTTTTTCACGAGAGAATGCAAAATCAAATTAGAGCAGAAGTATATAGTTCCCACATTGTCACAATAAATTATGAGGGTGAAACTAAGAGGAATGCACAGCCCTTGAAGGAGATGTGTGAACCAATTAGCTTCAGTCATTGCAACTGCAATAGCACGATATTTAGCTTTAGTTGTGGAGCACTGTTGAGCAAGTTTTATATCTAATAAAACTCTTAATTTTCGTAAGTATACGATTTAATTTTCGTAAGTACACGAATCGTATCTTATACTATCAAAAGATATCGATCACACGAGAAAATAGATAAAACTAATTGAACCTAACTTTATCTAAGATATTAGAAGGATCATTTGAATGAAAATAATAATAGAAATTTAAATGATTACCAAAATTAAGCAAATAAGCAAATAACAAATGAGCTACCAAATTGAATTAAGGTTGAATAAGGATGAAAGCTTAGGATTTATACTTTCATTATTTTGTTTCCTTAACTATTATTGATCCAATTATATATCGATCTTAAATTTTCTAAGATATTAATTATTCTCTCTCAAGACCTAATCAATTAACCCTAATTGACTAATCTCAATTGAATATGAAAATTTCAAAATTGCAACCTCTCGATTCAAAAAATTTTCCTAACGTTTTCAGTTAGATATGAAGTTATCTATTGGACAATTAATTTCTCAAACAAGATTTCTCTTCGAATGATTGTTAATTTGATAATTCGCTAACTCTCGTTGCACAACTTAATTTGATTATTTTTGACTCACTCTCTCAATTTGTTGTTAAAGTTTGAGTATGCACAATTATCACAACACCAAAATTTACATTGAATTAATATTAATCAAAGTCACAAAATAAATTTGGAATAAACCTTAATATAGAAATTAGAAACTCATGAATGTAGTAAACATTTGGGAATTCAGTTTACGCAAAAGGTTGATGAAAATAATAAGAGGAAAAGAAGAAAAACTTTGTTTGGAGCTTGATCTGGAAAACTGGAATTTATGGATGTTCTCTTAATCTCCCACTTTTGATCCACTTTTGTATGATGGTTCCTGCCTTTTTTAGGCTAGTTAATGTTCTTAAATAATGTCTTAGGATCTTGGGGGTATAACTAGGGTTTTCTCCCTTTGATCGGTTCAAAAAATACCCCCAAATCTTAAAATAGATGGAAAAAGTCAAGCCTGGGAAGCCTCTGTCACGATCTTAACTCTGGAAAATTCACTATCGTGACTTTGGGAAAAACTCTTCTGTCATGATCCTAACATGAAAGTCACGTTCTTGACCCTGCCCATGTAGCTCCATGCATGTCCAACTTCCTTGTTCTTCACTTATCTGATTTCCAACATTAAGAAACACATCAAACACCTAAAGAAGCAAAAATTTAAGATTGAAAACATGCTCTAAACCACACAAACAATTAGAATATAAACAAACACTCACATTAACACAATACACCTATCAACATCCCCACATTTAAACTTTTACTTGTCCTCAAGCAAAAACAAAACATAAACTTAAACAAACCCAACATAAACACATCAGAATACATTCGTGCAATAAGCAATAATCAGACAATGGCATTGAACTTTATGGAATCAATTTAACAGCAAACATCAATCAATCAAGTTGTGCCAACATACTAACCTATGTATTTCATGATTAAACACTTTGAATTGAATATACATATTAATCAAAACATTAACATCATGTTCATTCACCTATAACACTTTGTATAAATACATTTATAATTAGTAACCAATCAAAAATTGTAACTATCACTAAGTATCCCTTTATGAAAAATTTTTGCTATTTTTAATGATCAGTAGGTTTTATTTATCAAAACACCACTTTTTTTTAAATTTTATTTAACGTTAAACTAGCCATTTGATGCAAAGGCAAACACCTTGTCATGATTTTCCCCCCTGTTACTCAACTAGGACACTTTTTTTTAATATTTATCTTGGTTGGAATGTCATTATAGCCTTTTGACACGAAGAAAAATATTTTGTCATGAATGCCTCCAATTACTCAGCTATATCATATTCTTGTTAAGTCAAAATGACTTTATGATTAATAATTTTGATGACAATCAAATAATAATTATATTAGAAAGTGATGAACCGTTTTGGTAAGACGGTAGAAAATGAGACGGAAGCTGAAGAGAAAGTAAGACAAAGCTGGAGTCAAACTAAGAGACCAAGCTGAAGTCAAACTAAGACGAAGCGGAAGTAGAAACTAAGACGAAGCAGAAGCAGAAGCTAAGATGAAGCGAAAGCGAAAGTGAGACGAAAGAAACTAAGATGGAAGGGATATAAAATGAAGAACCGATACTACGTTGGATAGTTAATCAGTTTGAGTTAGTTACAGAGCTCAACTGAATAACTGTTTCTTCAAAGATCAAGAAACAAGAAGAAAGAAGCAGTTGAAGACGAAGGCTATAAATACGAGTCAGAGTCGAAGACTGAAAAAGTTAGTGATCTTAAAGTTAGCGAAAAAGCTTAGCGATTTGAGATAGTGATCTTGAACATTTGATTGTGCGAAACACTAGAGCTATCATTTTCTGTAACAAAGCTCGCAATATCTTTCTGTAAAGAGAGAAGAAAAGTTGAGAGCCTGAAGAGGCTAAGTGAGAAAAAGAATACTTGCTGTAAGAGACCTGAAGAGGCTCTGTGAAAATAATAGTTATACAGTTGAAAAGCATAGTGAAATCTCAGAAAGGATTCTGAGGACTGGACGTCGCCCACGGTTTGGAGTGAACCAAGATAAAATTACTATGTCTACTCTATTAACTCTCGACTTTTAATTTCTATTGTTTTATACAAGTATTTAGAAGTTAATTGCAATACATCGTGATACTTACTCGATAGTTTTTGAAAAAGCAAGTTTTCAAAGATTTTAAAAGGGGATTGTATTCACACAAAAAGTGTACACAATTCAACCCCCCCTTCTTATGCATTTTGTACATTGAACGTAAAGTCTATACTAACGTGTGATTTACTTCAATTGGTATCAGAGGTCGGTGTCCAAGAACCACCGTTACAAAGTGTGGATAAAGATCCATGGCAGAATTACACGTTTATTTAGCTGAAGGTGCCTCCGTCACTAGACCTCCTGCGTTTAATGGTGAAGAATACCACTATTGGAAAGACAGGATGCGGCTCTTCATTGAGTCTACTCATATTGATCTTTGGGAGATTATAGAGAATGGACCATATACATTGGTAGATGATGATGGGAATGTCATTCCACGAGCCAGATGGTCAGCAGATCAAAAAGAAAGATTCCAGCTGAATTCAAAGGCCAAGTTCTTCCTAAGTTGTGGCCTAAGCAGAAGTGAGTACGATAAAGTTCACGGATGCGACACTGCGAAGGAAATGTGAGATAGTCTATCCATCGCACATGAAGGCACCAACCAAGTAAAGGAATCCAAGATAAGCATTCTTGTACACCAGTATGAGCTGTTCAAAATGAAGGAAGAAGAGTCTATCGACCAGATGTTTGGACGATTTCAAACTATCGTTAATGGAATTAAAGCTCTCGGGAGAGTCTATGATAATCAAGATCACGTTCGGAAGATTCTCAGAAGCCTACAGAAAAGATGGAGACCAAAAGTCACCGCGGTACAAGAAGCCAAGGACTTGAGCGTGTTAAAGCTTGATGAATTGCTTGGATCTTTGAAGATACATGAAGTGGAGCTCGATGCAAAAGATAAACCCAGACGGGATAAATCTATAGCATTGAAGGCTGGACAAAAGAATCACATTTTACAAGGACCCTATTAAAAATTCAGTAGAATCTCCCCTATAAAATGGACATCCCTCTTTTGAAATAAGGGTCCCCCTATAATAAAAATACACTTCTATATCGACCAATAACTACAACTGAAATTGGGTCTCTAAACTACATGTCTATTCTCGATTCAGTCCATTAATAGGGACATTAAAGTCAGGCTATTTTTTGGAACAAATAAAAGTTCAAGAATTTAATCGCAACTTTAATTAACACTTAAATTAATAACAATTTATCAAATTAATATAAAGTTTAAAACAAAGTTAGTCTGCTATGTTTATCTCCCCCAATGCATATTGTTTGTTCTTAAATTCCTCATTACAATCTAAATAAATCTTCACAACCCCTTTTGGATAAGTTACATAATCCAAAATTGGACTCCATAATGAGTTTGATCCGCTTTAGTTAGACTAATTATCAAACTCTTTATACTTAGTAAAGAGATCAAAATATTTCCTAATCCTTAAGAAACTTTTAATTATAATGTATTTTTTAGAAAATAGTTTGATCCAAAATTAATTCATTGTCCATCATTTTGTGCACTAAGACTTTTCGTACTAAAAAATATCAAACGAATATGCCAATATGTAATATAGTTTCAGTATAGTTATGTATACTTAATAACCATACCAACATGAATGACAAAATAAATTGTAGTAACATATAGTGATATCTTTATTATTTGATT
>JAOQMQ010000002.1:20659921-20677713 GCA_027563845.1 Erythroxylum subrotundum
TTAGTGAATAGCGTTGTTTTGTTGTCTTGTCCTAATTATGTTGTTTCAGAAATTATTCATTGTCTGCCTATCTGTTTTACTATTTACATTAACTTCTCTAACTTAACACTGAGATGATATAAAACATAAAGAATCAAACAACTTCTTCATCCGAGTTTAACTTCTTTCATCTATTCTTGAACATAAATAGGTCGGCTTTCGTGTTCCAGTTCAAAAATATCTACGCAACATTTGTTACTTCTGGAAACTCAAAAACACACCGTCGATATCAGTAACTTATTCTTTCACTCCGTTTTTTGTTACGTTTTTTAAATATCTGTCATTTTTATATCGGTATAGACCATTTTTATCTCTTATTCTCATGTTCATGTCATAAAATAACAATTTTTAAATTGTTGTTATTATATTGCGCAGCCTCAATATGCCACCTTTTTGTATTATGCTATCTTCCTTTTTGCCTTATTATAATCCTGTTTTCTAAAAAACAAAAATTCGACCATCTGTTAATATTTTCATCTTTCAGTTCCATTTTTAAGCCTGCACTTTATACAACCAATCAAATTTTATCTTTTTACATTTATAAGACATATTACGCTATACATTTCCTTAATTTTAAAATTTTCCATCCCAAACATGCCGGTAGGTTCGTTATATGTTTAAGAAAAAGACTTCATTATTCTGTGTACTCTTTTGATTCCTGAAAAAAAAATCAAGCAAAATGCCTATTATTGAACGAACGCCCAAGCTTATACGATGTGAAGCACAAAAAAAACGCATTAGCGACATGCGTATGAGGTTAGCTAACATGCGTTTAATGCCTGGGGATGATGTAACAGAGCATGTTATTTCGGTCAATAATATCATGCGGGAGTTATATTTTGAAGGTTGCTTAGCTTACGCAAATGCTGAAGCGAAGTTCAAGAATTTACTTGCAACATTGCCTCAAGCTGAAGGTGAACTTTTACAAATGCTCTGGAATAGTATGCCTAGCAACAAGAATTATACGTTGTTAGTCAAGACATTTATTCAAGAAATCCCTAAAACCGAGTTAACGACAACTTTACGCCCTTTGGGTCTTCCAACAGAAATTGTGAACCCTATTATACATCAGCTTCACAAACTGTATCGCCTGAACTAGTTGACTCATTTCCACGTAGAGTTCGTTACTTATAGATTGTTCGTTGCTTATTATTTTACTAATACAATGTATTGCTTTATAAGATCGTCTTTATATTTATATAAATGGTTACATTAATTTTATATAAGTCTTCGTTTACGATCAAATTATTAGGATTTAATTCTTACATTTATTTTTAATATTGTTTACATAAACATATAAAATAATACAAATCAATAATATATATATTTCTTATTACATTTATATAGATAATCATAATAACAGCTCATCGCATATTTTTTTTTATAATTATTATCTTAGTATAACCACTTCTAATATAATTATTATTTGCAAAATCAATTTTTGATTATTTTTTGTTATAATTAAAATCATTATTTTTATCATTATTATTTTTCAACTTGATTGATATATTCATGTTTTTTTTATTTTTATTATTGTCAAAATTTGTATTATATTTAAAACAAATAATACTAGTACATAAACATATAAAATAATAAGATTCAGTGATATATAATTCTTATTATATTTACATATTTAAAAATAATAACAGTTCATCGCATATTTGTTGCTTTATATATTTTTATATTTTCTATTTTAATTTATACATTAAAACTATTTATTAATATAATCAGTTAAATTCAGAGGATATTATTACTGCGTATTTGCGCAGTATTATTCTGCTAGCTTAATCAATTTGAGAAGGTAGTTGCGATGCTTCCGGAGGTTTGCGGTGGTTGCGATGGGGCTCCTCTTCTTCTCTCTACCCTCGCCAGTTATTATTCTCAAATATCTGGTTCTACTCGAGACCACTGTGAACATTTTGAAAGGTTTGGGCTTCTGTGGTGTCGTACTTAGCCGGACGACGCATCAAGGTATGACACGCTTGATTGGTGTGGCCTGTCTAGACTTCACAATTACTTGATGCCATCTATCTTATAAATTTTGTCCTCATTTCCTCACAAGATAACTCCACGGGCTCTACATAAATATACGAACTCTAAATTTTTGGAAGTTTTTTTTTTTTTGGTTACAAAATTTTTGGAAGTTTATTGGTTATAAGTTATTCATCAACTACAAAGGCATAAACTACCAAGTAGGAAGAGTATAACCCCATCCGAGTATTGCTGACAGTCCATTGAAAGAGACCAATTAGAGAGCCTTACATTTAAGAGCTGTAATTACCTCCTAACAATCACAGAGAATTTTCAAATAAAATGCAGAAATTTTAGCAAATCTTGCTCACGTAGGGCTGCTGCTCGACTCTCTAGCCGTCCATTCAATAATTGCAGACTGTATATTTGGGATTCTCACATTATTGACATTTCAAACCATAGAAGTGTGAGACTCTTTGCCAAGCAGTGTCCCTGTTTCAATTCTCTTCCGGACCGTTCGTCTGTTCTCTTCTGAAGACCCCAGTTAATGTTTTGAAGTCGCTGAGCAGTCGCGGTCAGGACCTGGGAGTCGGGACATTCTATAATTGAGAACCAAATCCTCTGTCCATTTATCCAAAACATACTCTGTTCTACTCATACGGCCATAAATTTTACTGGGGCTCACTTAAATCTATAGCTGTGTATGAATAAAATAGAATGGGTCTTGGATAAATAGGACAGAGAATTTGGAGCCCTATAATTGAGCTCTCCTTATCATCCTCCATCTTGGGTTTACCCTCTCATTCATTACTGAAATGGAGGATCAATCTTCTACTCCTCTATAATTTGAAAAAGCGAGCATGGTTATTCCTAGTTTGTACAGGTGGTTCAAAAAAAATTATTTTTAATGTACACTTAATAACAACGTTAACTTTAAAAAATCCGTAAATTTTGTCCCCAGTAAGTCGTGAATTTAGAAAATTTCTCTACTGAAGGATACATCTTAGCCACGCCTCAGAGAACAATTTATTGTTAAAGAACAATAACGGTGTCGTATTTGTCTCTCAATTACTATAAATTCTATTTTCAAACTAACGAGTACAATCCATTTTTATTCTTTTAAAATATTAAAAATAACTCACCCAATTTTTTATACAAAGACAAAAAATAAGAAAAGAAAGTGTTAATGTGTTTATATATGTATGTACGTGTATGTCATTGCCTATATATATCAATGTTTTAAAAATCGGACTGGTGACTGAACCGAATAAGCAACTGATTCAAGGGTCAATAGTTTAACCGAAATTAAACCGTGATCGAACCGATTACTAATAAATATATAAAATTTTATTATATATATATTATATATAAGATAATTTGTAAATATACTATTTAATTATTTATCCAATTATAAACTTACCTTAAACCTTCAAGCAACAAAACATACAAGTTTTTTTTTTAAGTTCACCAATACAACACAAAATAAGATAATAAAACTCACCAGTCATATTTAATCAAAAAGATTAAAAAAAAATCACTAATCATAATATTTATTCAAGTTGAAATCATCAAAATCAAGGCATTTTAAACGAACCGACCTGTTCTTTCTTTCACCGGTTTATAGGTTTTTACCAGTCCGACAACAAAATGAATGGGTCAGTTACTCATAAAAAATAACGGCTAAATCGGACCGTTTCATACTCCAAGTCATCGGTTCACCGGTCCGACTGGCCGGTTCAGTCCGGTTTTCAAAGCACTGATATATATATATATATATATATATATATGAATTTTTGTTATTATCGTTAAACGTGACATTGTCGTTTTTTAAAATAAAAAATATATATAGTTCCTTAGTATTGATTTATGGTTTTATTCTTGTGGTATCTAAAATTCATTTTGGTTTAAAATCTTAATAGTCATTCCTATTTTTCTTTCTATAAATCAATCAAGAGTAGAACTTTACACTTCGAGATACTAGGTTCGACACGAAGGAGTTCATTCTTTATGTGATTTAATATTCATGGTTACGAAAATGCGCATTAGAACTCATTCTCATATTCGTCATGAAAATTATCATTATTATCATATGCTCGCATGATATTTATACATACGAATTGACATATGTATACATATTTTTATTCTGCAATGTTATGCTTGTCTCGATATGTGATAATGTGAAGGATTGTTGTGGTAGGAGCTATCTAGTGGGTCACTAGGTTGTGCATACAGTGAGTCAACTAGTCGAGTATAAATTTGGGTTAGTATTTGATCAATTGATGGATCTATTGATTGAGATACGAGACAGTTTGGGAGGTTCAGTCGAGCTTATTCTTGGATACCAATTGATATATGGTACATGATATGGTGACGTGATTGTAGCGATTCAGTCTAGCTTGCTCTCGAATGCCAACCGGTATATGGTACATGATATGGTGGCATGATTGTGGTGGTTAGGTCAAGCATGCTCTCGAACGACAATCATGTCGTAGTAAGGCTGTGGTGGTTTGGTTGACTGTGATCTCGGACGATAGTCCACTACATTTGAACCAAGTAACCCGTGTGGAACAATAGAATCCTTATGGCTATAGTCTATGGGTAAGGGGTATGTTATATGGTCATTCGTCAGTCGTCCACTATTATTTGTAATTGTGATGGTTATATGACATGATATTGATATGAAAAATGCATGTATGTTTACGAACAAAATCATTATATTATGAAATTTGTATGCAAGGATGTAATACATTATAAATATATACATATATATGTATCATTTGAAATCCTTAGGAGTGCATAACATACCTATAGTATTAATTCACTCAGCGAGGTGCTCAATTATTTTTTTGGATCTTCTTTTCATATCTCCTTTAATAAGGTATTGGACCAAGTAACGTGGAACAATAGAATCCTTATGGCTATAGTCTATGGGTAAGGGGTATGTCATGTGGTCATTCGTCAGTTCTCTACTATTATTTGTAATTGTGATGGTTATGTAACATGATATTGATATAAAAAATGAATATGAAATTGGTACGTAAGGATGTAATACATTATAAATATATACATATATATGTATCATTTGAAATCCTTAGGAGTGCATAACATACCTATAGTATTAATTCACTCAGCGAAGTCTAACTCTACTCAATTATTTTTCTGGATCTTCTTATCATATCTCCTTTAATAGGGTACTTTGCTAGTTTTCTTCCCCTTCGGCAACTTGATGTATGTTTATTGGTGACCTTTGATTCTAAACCTGCAGTAGTCTTGTATATATTGAACTTTCCCTTGTATTAACTATCTCAAAGTTGTAGCGCATTAAGTATTGTATATTGTTATAACTGTTTGATTATTATCAGTATTAATTTGATTATTTTGAAATCTCATCTTTATTATGGATATAGAGGCTTGACGACATTTTCGGCTTACTAAGGGTCCACTAAACCTTAAATTTATTGTTCTTTTAGCGTCAGTTACTATCCAAGGTTGAGCCGCGACACTTTCTACCGGGATAAGATGGAACCTTTAATTTATCATGTTACTAGCTTTCTTAGAAAAGAAAGTGTTAATGTGTTTATATATAAAAATTCCTTTTTTTTTTGTCATCTATAGCTCCTTTTCAAAAATTTATCATGTTACAATTTTTATTTTTAAACGGTGTATTTATAAAATGTCTTATTTAGGCCTCTTCTAATTCGTTTACAACAAAAGATTTATTCTTAGTTTTATATTTTTAGATATAATGACGTCAATCCTCCCCCTTAGCATGGAATTAGATTTTTAAAATAGGCTAACAATCAATGCTTTCTTTGACGTTTTGACTTTGATTTTTTAGATTTTGAATCTGCATTATCACGATATCACTTGATAAGTAATTTTCATATGTGCCAATTTAAAATTATAGATCATGTATACATGTAACCTTGAAGGAATGCGAGATAATTACTTAAGAATAAAATTACCAATTTATTACCATCCTTAATCTATACCAATTATAAATTTTCTTAAACCGTTTGTAGAGTATGTGTATGATAATTTCTTTAAAGATTTACTACTAAACAATCCTTACATAAATAAATGAGATAAATCCAATGATTAACAATTTAATGGTAGTTAAGATATGGCTAAAAGTCAAGTCAAATATGTCTCTCTGTCGGAAATTATTAATGACTAAGGCATATAAAGTCTAACATTTCATACATCTTCAAATACATAATTTAGAAATTAGACTTTAATTATAGAGATATAGTAAAAATAATAATTATGTAAAAACAATTTCAAGGGATAACTAATCTTAAAGTGCCTAACCTTTTAAGATTTTGTTTTCAATCCAGTGCCTAAGCTCTTAAAATTTTCAGATGAGTGATCGACCTTTTAAAACCTTAACAGTTCAGTTCAAAATGTTAGTTCAATTAGTAATTTGATGATTTGGTTAATGAAACCTTTGATGTTTATGACATGTAGATGTCTACCTGAAAAATAGTGGCCATGGTTAGACTAGAGTAGAGAGAATTTTTTAGATGGACACCAATGTATCATAAACAATAAATATTTTGTTAACCAAATCAACAAATTAGTAACATAACTAACGTTTTAAACTTAACTGTTCAGGTCTTAAAAGATTGGTTGCTCAATTGAAAATTTTAAAAGCTTAGGTACTATATTAAAAAAAATCCTAAAAGGTTGGAGAATTTAAGATTGGTTATTATATTTAGAAAAGAATATATAAGAAACATAATTATTAAAACTACAAATTTGAAGTTGGTGTCACCAATATTTGAACATCAATAATGAATTAAATAAGCTAAATAATACTTAACATATTAATACTATAAATCGAGACAGGAAAACTTTTAAATGTATTGCAATGGATGCTCAATCTAAATAGATATATGAAATGATTTGCAATTTAGAACTTTAGAACATAATTACATAATTGAATATGAGTTACTATTATGAAGAACAACTCAACAGTATCATTAAAATCAATAATTGTAGTATGTAAAAAGAGGAAAATATTAGAAAAGAGGAAAGGGGAGCTTCACCAAAGTCTTCACACTTCGTTTATAACATTATTTTGCCCTTATATTCTCTAAGTTGTAGAGGAGGTTTATGAATTATGTTACTCCTCCTAACCACCTCCTATCGATTCTCCCTGTTACCAGAATCAAGTCCCACCGATGATTGGCTTAATCATAACATTTCCGTCCTTATTTATAATAGCCTAGTCCTCAAGTTCAAAATGAGGAAATTGGTTCTATAAATCAGTCACTAACTATTATAAATATAATGGCTTGACCTAAACTATTTTTTAAATAAAAAAATGCAAAACTGACATCGTTTTGTTTGAGCCCAAGCCTGAAGTAATTACGAATTTTACACAACGATCATAAATTTTTTTCAAGGGTTACGACATTGGTTCCTCTAGATTAGTTACAAAGGAATGTACTATGAAGATGGATCACCAACTCATTTCTTTAAAATGACACATAAAAAAATTGAATGAAAACAAGCTTTGAGGGAGGAGCCAATTTATATGCAGATGAGCCCACCTTTTGCAAGACTTGGAATGGAAGTTTCATAAATTCCTAACGATATGGTTGGACTTTGACAAAGACCATATCTCTAACCTGGAATTCCTCCTCATACCTTGTGGCATTAGCATATTTCTTCATTAGGGTTGGTGTTTCGCCAAGTTGACCTTTAATTGTGCTAAAAGAGTATCATATTGACTTAAATGAGTCTATATATCAACAGGAACATTTGTATCTATTGGAAAATTTAATTATGGATTGAGGGTCTCGACCATATAGGATTTTAAATGGGATTATGCCAATTGTTTGAAAAGAAGAATTGTACCAATGCTCAACCCCAGGAAGAGAAGGAACTCACACTCTAGAACTTTTATAAACGAAGCATTCTAAGTACATTTCTAAGCAATTAATCAAAGCCTTAGATTGCCCATCGGTCTATAAGTGGTAGGCGTAACTCATTTTCAAATTTGTACCCGGAAGTTTAAACAAAAGTATCGGATTTCATATCGTACCGCCCAAAAAATGGTATAAAATTATAGTATTTCGTACCAATTTGTGATACCTATCAATATTTGAAATACTGGTTAATACCGTAAGGTTCAAAATATCCAGGTACTTAAATATAAAAAAAAAAACTAAAACACAGCAGCAGCAGCATACAGGCAAAAGCAAAAACACATGCCACACGTAGGCGAGGAACACTTGGAAGCTCATCCTGTAACTCCAGCCCACAATCGTTGCAGCTCGCCCCCTTTGTAGCTTTTGCAAGGAAGTTGTCGTAGCTCAGCCCTCCACTGCCGAAGCAGCCTCTGTCCGCAGTTACTAGCATCACCCACCTGAAATTGGATTCATTTGAAAACCATATATATGTATTATAAAAGATGCTAAATTTGGATCCATGAAAATTCAATCCATGCAAAATGAGAAGGATATCAAGTTGCAGAATTTTAGGCGTATGGTAAAACTAAAATAAGATCGATCATGAAATGGGAAAGTAAAATAAAGAAGGTAAAAGTGAAGGCTGGAGAAGAAATCTTTGAAAAGTATCAGTAAAGTTACGGATTATTAATGAGAGAAAAATAATGGACAGACAGAGATAGAGAGGAAGAGGAAGACAGAAAACCACCATCATCTATGAGCATGAAAAGTAGAGGAGAAAAGTAGAAAGAAAGGGGGAGAGCTAAAAGGAAGAGTTCACAGCCAGCCAAAAAGCTTGAAAAGTAAATGTGCCTACTCTAGTTTTGAAAATAATAAGGCAAAGTAATGCTTCTTTAATTTTTATCTAATAGGCTTTAAAAGATGTAAATTAATATTTAATATTTTAAAATAAAATAAAATATAATAATAATAATAATAATAATAATAATAATAATAATATCCTAAATCTTTAAAAATTGTATTCTTTTAATAAAATATTAAAATCATATTAATAAAAATAAATACATTATCGTTATTTAAAATTTCAATTATTATGATTTTTGAAGACAAGGTTGATGTAAAATTATAAATTATACAGTACAATATATTGAAGTGGGGAATGGGGAGAATACCTAGTTTGGTTTGATCATTAGTCCAGTCAAAGCCCTTTTATATTTGAGGGATGATTTAGCAACACTGTCAGTTAGAATACCAGTTCATGCTCGGGTCAACAAGGTTATTTCTCATAACTCTTGGCATTTCTCTAAAAGAGGACTTGATAGGCTCTTGAATTACTATCCTGACTACTCGCCTAATAGTATACGAATGGATACTATCATACCTCACAATCCTCCCATCCCTTAGTTCAACATTTTATGGAAGGGAACTTTGACTCCTAAAGCCTCTTGCACCACTTGGTTGGCTGTAAGAAGAAGACAAAAAACAAAAGACAGGATCGTTGGTTCTAATGATCTCCAATGTGAGTTATGCTACATAGATGCCAAATCTATTAATCATCTTTTCTTCAAATGTAATTACACTACATCCATTTGGGCTGGAATGCAACACACAATGAACCTTACTTGTTCAAAGGCTGATTGACATAATATTCTGATTTGCCCTAACAAACAATTTCTAAAGTTGAGGAAGGATCAAATGTATCTCAGTCTAAAGTTGAGGAAGGATCAAATGTATCTCAGTCTTAGTGTAAATTGCTATGTATATATGATTTGGATGGAAAGAAACTAAAGGCTTTTCTATAGAAAGAAAACTGAAAAGTATGATTTAGCACACAAAATTCAATGTAGGATTAGAGAGAAATTCTAGGAGCTCATTAATGGATAGGAAAACTGATCTTCCTGTAATGATCCAAATTTTTGTTAAATTACTCATAATGGACTAATAAAGAAAAAAGCTTATAAAAGTATAAATTGAGTTTAAGAAAGCTTAAGTTTATTTCTCTTTTAAGCTCGATTAAGCTAGTTTTACCTAATGTAAAACCCTCAATATTCTACAAGTAAATGTATCGCAAACTTGTATTAATTAAGGTGTCGATCCCACGAGGAATTAATTAAAACTAAATGAACATAACCTTGTCTAAGGTTGGGAAATATGATTTGAGAGAAAATAACATCCAGAAATTAAACAATCAAATAAAATTGAGCACTAAACCACTTAAAAATTGAGCTATCATAATAAAACAAGGACGATCAAGTACGAAAGTATAGGATTCGTTCTATCATCATTTTACTCCCTTATCCATTTTTGATTCAATTTGGTGTCGATCCTTGATTTCCGAAGGATTTGATTATTCTCTCTCAAGACCTAATCATTTAACCCCAATTAATAATCCCTTATTGATAACAAAATTCTAGATTTGCAATCTCTCAATTAACAAAAATAGCCTAACGTTTTAAACTAGTTCTTAAGCAATCTATTAGATAATCGAGTTCTCATACAAGATCTCTCTTCATATAATTATCAATTTGATATTTGTGTGGCTTATTAGGTTGTTAACTCTCATTATCCAACCTAATCAGACTACTATCAACTCACTCTCTTGATTTGTTGTCGAAGTATAAGCAAACACAAATATCACAACACCCAAAACATTGTATTGAAATCAAAAGTGTTCAAGTCACAAAAAAGTCAAGTAAAAAAATCCTAACATGAAATTAAAACATCATCAACGTGTATAACATCTTTCAATCTAGTTTACACATCAATTTTAAAGAAAATAATAGAAGGAAAGAAAGAAAAACTTGATTTGGAGCTAGATCTATGGATATGGAAAATGTTGGACAATTGGTGCTCCTTTTGATCTTCCTTGGATTAATCTCAATTTGGTAAGATGGGCGCTATTCTTTTTTGAGTTTTTAAATAGTTTTTGATGCTTCTATGGTTCTTTCTTAGGTTTACCCACTTAATTTGGTTCAAAAAATAGCCCCAAAATGTAACTTTTACAAAAAGAGTCGCATGTTGGAAAAGCTGAAATTTGCTAGAATTATTGTCTGCGCTCTCTGTCATGATCGTGACCTACTTCCATACTTCGAATTCTTCTCTTTTCTTCAATTTCTTTTTTCCATACACTTAAGCACACATCCCACACCTATTGAAACATAAAATTAAGATCCAAATTATGCTTAAAATCACACAAACACTTAGAATATAAACAAACACCAATAATAACATAATTCTAAGCCTATATACATGATAATCATCTAAGAAATACTCAAAAGCTCACCTAATGATCTATCAAAGCATGGTATAATTTACTCCTATGAAACCCTTTTCCCTATAGGTTACTATTCACTCCCAACTTCCCACACTCATACCTTCACTGTTTGACCACCATTTCTAGCAATATAGGACTCTATGGAAAAACTCGGGACATTCTACAAAACCCCTCAACTTATTTCATAAAAACCAGCCAAATTTGGAGGAATCACGATTGAAAATTTCAGTTCATTTAGCTAAGTCATCAATCTCCTATTTTTAGTCATTTTTGTGTGAAACTAATACACCAACATGTCTAAAAGCCCTAAAAATATAGGAAAGGAGGGAAACTCGACATTGATTAACCCATTTTATGGGGAACAGAAATGGGTCACCTTTAAGCTTTAATCCTTTGATTCTCACAAACCAGGAGTAGTTTTGATGCAAGACCAGTGCCATTGGATTCCTGGATGTGAGCTCGTCTTTTATGAGTGGATAGTAAAGATCACCGCCTCTCAAGTGCAGACACGTGTAGCCCACGCTCCGATGACGATGGCGATGGCGATTTTCCAACCAGCTAATAAAACGTTGGAAATAATTTTTAAAATTCCCAAATATTATGTTGATCAATTTTCTTAAAATTAGTGTATTCAAATTCTTTATCTATTGTGAGATAAAAATCTAGAAAGAGTTATGTTCTTATAGAAATGCATGAAATTGATTAAACTGAGTTGTTGCTGATTAAAATTGAGAATATCTGGATGTATTGAGTATAAATAAGGGTGTGTGGGTTTGAAATTGGTGTACTTGAATAATGAATTGTATTATTATGGCTTTTGTGCTGTAAAAATGGATTCAATCAGGCCTTGAAATGTAGTTTGGAGGACCAAATTGACCTGTGGTTACTGGCGAATATAGAAGTGTATTTTTATTGCAGGAATAACCCTTTTCTCAGAAGGGCGATGTCCGTTTTATAGGGAAAACTCTGCCAATTTTACAATAGGCTCACGTAAAATGTGACATTATCGTTTTTTAAAATAAAAATAGAGCTCTTTAGTATTGATTCATGGTCTTATTCTCGAGGTATCTAAGATTAATTTAGGTTTAAAATCCTAATATTCATTCCTATTTTTCATTCTTTAGATCAATCGGGAGCAGAACCTTACACTTTGAGACACTAGGTTTTGCACGAAGGAGTTTATTCTTCCTATAAGTTAATATTCATGGTTATGAGCATGCATTAGAACTCATTCTCATATTCATCATGAAAATCACCATCATTATCATATGCACATATGATATTTATACATACGGATTGACACATGTATACATATTTTTATTTTGCAATGTTATGCTTATCTTGGCATGTGATGATGTGGAGAATTGTTATGGTAAGTGCAACATCCCACTACCATAAGGCAAATACCCAGATACCCAAAGGACATTCAAGTACATACCTTATAATAATGGTATGTTGGAGCAAAAACAAATCCCACTCACACAAGGCAATCCAACTTACACATGGCATCATTTAACATACTCAAAAGTCACTAAATTTTTAAAAACCATTCATTCCATTCATTCATAAAGGTTACACTGTTTCCACCAAACAAATATTTACAAAACCTTATACAAGGTCTAGCAAAACTACAAAAATAATGCTAGAGCATTTCTGTTGTCAGCTGACAGACCTCTGAGCCAAATCTCTATCCAAAAGATTCCTTAAGTCCTGACTAAGGAACTAGGTCTTCTGTTTTGTATCTGAAAAGCCACATTGCAATTTTTTATGAGTTTTGCAAACTCAATGAGTGAACCATCATTGATGAATTCACCGGATCATATACACACATCACATATTACACAAATATTCATTCAAACATACATTTATGATTCACAAACTCACACAGTAGGGTATAACATTTAATCATTGCAAAACAAATCATATATAAACAAATACATATGCATATGAGACTCACATTGGTTCTTATTATTGTGACTGAATGCCTATCATATACTTATACAAATACTGGCCCATAGGGTTCAGTCTGAACAGAATCACGGAGCATAGCTCTACGTGCACACACATATATCACGGGGCAAAGCTCTACGTGGAAGCGCTTCATACTGGCAATTCAAGTCACAACACCTTTATCTGAGCATGCATTTTATGAAATGCATCAAAACTGAATATGGCATATATAGCAATCACATAGGATGCTCAAACATCATAATCATCGGACCTAAGTCCGGTATTCAACTTTCGTTAAGAATTCACATAACATTCAGAATTTTATAGCTCTCAAAGCCATAATCAAAGCACTTCCAATACATTCCCGAATATTGATCTCCTCATACAATTAAAGTCTGAAATTCATAGACAAATCGCAAACAGTTTGATAATATTGGAAGCTAACAAAACAAATCAAATCAATCCTAGGAAATCATTTAGGTTGACTCACAGTACGCTCCAATAATCTATTGCCTGAATGGTCCGGCAATTTCCGAGTGGCGTCCGATGTGCTCCTCTAAAATATACAAAACACATTCACAAATATCACATTTTTGCATAAATACACAAGTGATTCTTTTATGCACATCAATATAGAGAATGTAAGCACAATGCATGTTCAATGACAATTTCGGGGTACAATATTGCGATACTTATCAAAAAAATCATTTAGATATCAAAGCCATCATTAATACAATGTATATTTACAATTGGATTGAACAAAACAATGTCAAAGAATTTCAAAACTTCATTGACCACTTCAGATTTTTCCTCTAATACACATACGGATCAACTTTTCATACTAAATCTGATAAGGTAAATGACCAAATTAGACAAAACTTCCTTCTGTAAAGTTGTTCTTCCATTTCTTAACTTTCTAATGACACCAAAATCATTTAATTTGGTTTAGTATACGAAAAGATATACTGAAAATATTTTAAACGGTTCATAAGTTTCAGTAGAGTTCTTACCTCAACTTCCAACCAAAAATTGAAAATCTTAGAGATAGAATTAAAAGTCCGTTTCTTTAAAAAAAAAGGTTTTATCCCTATGTCTCTAGTTTACGCCAAATCAAAAATCACCCAATTTGGATAACTACAGAGAAAGTTATGGTCAAAATAATAAAGTATGTTCGAGCTGTCAAGGGAGGGACTTCGCCGCGGTGAGAACAAAAATGGAGGCCACGACGAACAGTCCAGAAACCAGTTTTTCTCGAAATTTTTTGCAACGGTCGCCACAGCGAACTCAAGAGTTTGTTGCGGCGAACTAAAAAGAAAGAGCCACAGCGAACCAAAGTGGTCACGGCGAACGTTTATAGAAAACTCGTCTTCCCCACTTTCCAGATTTTTCACTTTCTCACTCTACCATTATGCACTTCTATACCCAAAACAATCTCTAAAACTTCACTTCATTTAACTCCTAATTCAGTTCAAATCATTCACATAAGATCAAAATTCAAGTTTACTCCCTAACACCAAAAACATAGCATAATCGGATAAGCTCTCATTTCTCAACACTCTCATTTTTCTGATATACACATTATTAGCCAAAAACTTCATTTCAAGTAAAACTTTGCATTAACATACACTTTCTGTCAACACGGCATCGTTTCAAAACTTTTCCTTGAAACCCAAACTCATTCAAACTCAACTCTGTTAACACTTCATACATAAACAGTATATCTTTATTCATGTACGCTTTGAAACCAGAACAGAAACTTATTATTTCTACATCACTTTACAAGAATTTCCATATTTTCTAATCCAGAATCCATTCAACATAGTTTTGGACAAGTCTTAATTCTAAAATAAATCGTCTAATTTATGCAATACCAAAACCCAACTTCGCAACTCCATGCATACATGTAAATCTTTACACCAGAAACTAAAAATCAGCAAAACTACTTACTTGTTTCAGCTTCTATTTCTAGCAATGAGAACAGATCAAAACAACGAGAGTCCCACAATTGTCATTCGGATGTCAAGTGTTTCTTCACCGAGAAGAACACTTGTAGTGCATTATTCCTAGCTCAACCTCATACTCGTGTATACTTTGCATGCCTTACACGTGTCCTCACTCTTACAAGCCATTTGTCACAATTAATTAACCAATTTTCATCTACCTATTATTGCCAATTGTTCTAATTATAGGTTGCCACGTGTCACACCATAATTGGCCAATAAATCAATATTTTTCTAAATTTCACCAAAAATACCAAAATATCCTAAATAATACCAAAATTGTCAAAACACATTTTTATCATAATTAAAGACTCAATTGTACCCGAAAAATGCCAATGAATGCATGTACAATCATATGAATGTGCAAAAATATGCATGTCACATTTAATTATGCATGATGTACATTTCCCTAATTTCTCAGAAATTCTCATAATTCACAATTCTAGCCATAACATGGGTGACGAGATGTTACACTAACATCCTGAACTCAGCTGGTATGACACAAATAGTGTCATCCTCGAGTATCCTTCATGTTATGGCTAGCTATGAAAGACAAATTACAAAGTTTGAATAAGCTGAGGTTTCTTAATATCCCAAACAGATGCTCAATGTGCATAAATGATGAAGAAAGCAACAATAACCTATTTTTTCAGTTTCAGTTTGTCTCTAATACATGGAAATCGTTGCTACAAAAATGTTACATTTAAGAGGCTCCAACCGATTGGAATTCGATCTGGTGGTTTACTACTATTGTTTATCCCAATAGCACTATCAAGTGTTGTTTTAGCTTGTATATGGCCTTTCTAGTCAAAGCTATATGGGAAGAAATCCTTGCATTTTCCAGGATAAAGCTTAATCTTCACAACGGTTCAATAGTAGAACTCTTCAACAGATTATTAGAAACTTCTTCAGCCTACTCACTATCAAATGCCAAGATCTAGATTACTGCAACAGAATATGGAATGTGTGAGCCAAGTGTGGTTCTAAGTTGTATGAGGTTGTAATGGGGATTGTATTTTAGGTCATATTCCAATTGTAGACTCAAGTAGTGCCCTTTGTAGCATGTGCACATTTTGTTTATGTGTTTAATGGCTTAATTTATTACCTTTTTCTCAAGAAAAAAAAAAACTTTGGCTACTTGTCACGACTTAAATACACTTCAAGATTTTTATACCCACAACTTTAAGTCAAGCTTCTCATTGTGGATACATCATTATCAAAATTCAGCTTGATAATTCCATCCTCAAATGAGTCATTAGAAACAAAATTCACTTCTCCGTATCTAAGTTATTTCCTTATTAGTAAAGTAATGTATGCAGTATGTGAATTATTCGATATCTCCTTCATATGTCATATTAAGTCTGAACTTGAAACCTGATTAAATTCAATTTGATCTATAACTAATACTGAAACACGAATGTTTATGAAATTTAGCTAATTTCGATTAAAAAAAAGGGAACATAAATATTAGGTCTGGTTAAATAGCGTCCATGTTTGCTATACGATGGAGATCTTGGAAATGCTATGCTAAACCTCACTTTCGAAATAAACCAAACTATTTAAGTATCAACACCTTCATATGGGTAAATTAAATGAGAGAATGTAGCAAGAGTTAAAGATTTGAGAATCAACTTGTTAGATGTAAACGACATCAAGGGGTTTTAAGGTAGGAGAAAGTATGACATCATGTGAGGGAACAACACGGCCATAACACGACATTATCCAGTTTCATGGTGTGACGGTTAAGTTACGGAAGATGCTATTTATCCAGTTCAAACTTTGTGTCATAAGATATTATCCGTTCATTGAGTTAGAACAGGCTAATTAGCACAGCAAATCTAGTCCCGTTATGTTAAGTCACGCAGCATTGGAAATGGAACTTATAAAATAGCAAAATCAATCTTATTTATATCAACATAAAAAATAATGAGATTATTTGTCACGGGACGCAAAGTACTTCTTTTAGATGTAGAGATAGACATCAGTATGCTATTAATACAAAGTTAAACAAAAATAAATGAATAAAAGCCAATGTAATCGATAATTATAAATAAATAGATCATTCAGTAACTTGTTAATAATTATGGTTTGACCCTTACAACTAATGACTTTGCTTAGTAATTATAAATCATTGTAAACGTGCCTTCCTAACTCATATTCGTAAATGAAATTAAAAATGATAAGTAGGGGTAAACATTTAGTTTTATTATGTTCTTAAGCAGTTCACAAGAGTTTAATCTAATAGTTGGACAATTTTAATTTTTGTATCAATTTTAACCTTTTAAAGAGAGGAAAGTACATTTATGTCAATGTTTAAATTTTTAATTTAATTTTTTAAAAAAAATTCTATTAATATTTAACATCGTGATTAACAAAATAATAAAAGATATTTACGTTTTTGACACTTAACAAACATAGTTTCTCTAAGTATCAGTTTAGATTGATTACTCAATCACATGGATAAATTATTAATAGATATAAACATTTGAATTAAATTATCTAACATTTTAAAAATAGCTTAAAATTTATCGTGGAATTGGATAACTTCAAAGGAGTGATTCTGTCTTTTACCGGCTTAAAGTGACGAAAATTGGAAACAATAAATAATCGAAGTGAACACACCTTACAACAGCTAAAGAAAAT
>JAOQMQ010000002.1:20711297-20727613 GCA_027563845.1 Erythroxylum subrotundum
CAACCAAACAGCTCTCTGTCCCCAATTTCTGTTCCGTTCCGTCTCCAGCTACCAGAGACGCTAACCATACGCAGCGTGAAAGGCAAAAGAAGATAAAGTCTTGGTCATGATGTCTGCAATTTAATCACAGGAAGATAGATAGTAAATAGTAAGCGCCTTGTTGGTAATCAAATCTTTGACAAAGTGAATATCAATCTCAATATGTTTGGTACGAGTGTGAGTGATGGGATTGGTAGCAAGAAACGTTGGGTGTGATAAAAGAGAAACTAATTTCACCAAAAAGAGACGTAATTCAACAGATTTCAGTAACAACATTAGCTATACTACAATATTCAGTTTCAGTGCTGGATCTGGTAACAGTAGGTTGTTTCTTTTCACTCCAAGAGATAAGGTTTGGTCCCAGAAAAATACAGTAACCAAATATGGATCGACGGTCATCAGGACACCCAGCCCAATCGGCATCACAATAGGCTTGAATAGAGAGAGAGGTTTGTCAGGTTAAATGGATACCAAAAGTTAATGTGGAGCGAAGATAACAAAGGATCCTTTTAACAGCGGTCCAGTGAATGTCAGTAGGACAATAAAGAAAATGAGAGACTTTATTCACTGTAAATTAAATGTCAGGACGGGTAAAACAAAGATATTGGAGTGTACCAATAGTGTTTCGATATTTGGAAGGATCAGGGAGAGGGGCACTATGATTTTTGGAGAGAGGAAGAGTTGGGGTGATTGGTGTGATGGCAGGTTTAGATTGGGCAAGGCCTGTGCGGAGAAGAAGATCTTTAGTATACTTAGTTTAGGTAAAAAGGAGTCCAGTGAGTGTGGTAGTTGCTTCTATCCCAAGAAAGTAATGAAGGAGACCAAGATCTTTGATAGAGAATATATTGTTAAGGTCTTGAATGAGATTGGAGATGAAAGAGGGTGAAGAGCCGGTAATTAGGATATCATCAACATAGACGAGGAGATATGTGGTATTAGAAGTAATGGAATGAACAAATAAGGACGTGTCAAATTTGGTAGGGTGAATTTGAGATCAAGTAGCCTTTGACTCAAGCGATGAAACTAGGCCCTTGGAGCCTGTTTGAGGCCATAGATAGCTTTATGAAGATGACAGACATAAGATGGTTTGTAAGGGTTAATGAAGCCAGAAGGTTGAGACATGAAAATCATTTCATTTAGATTGCCGTTAAGAAAGGCATTGTGGACATCAAGCTGATGAACTGGCCAATTTTTAGATGGAGCAATGATAAGGATGAGGTGAATAGTGGTGGTTTTGACTACAGGGATAATGGTATCAGTGTAGTCAATGCCAGGAGCCTGATGGTAGCCTTTGGAAACTAACCGAGCTTTATAGCGATCTAGGGACCCATCAGAATTTCTTTTGGTGCGAAAATCACATTTACATCCAACAATATTAGCATTAGGAGGAGGAGGGATAAGAGTCCGATGTGATTGCGATGTAGAGATTTGAACTCATCAAGCATGACTTGACGCTAATGTGAAAATTTGTTTGCTTGGGTGAACGAGGTAGGATCAGGGGTATATGAGGTCTATGTGTTTGTGGAAGAGGTGATATAGTTGGAAAGGATCTGGGGAACACGGGTGTTATCACGTGTACGAGTGATCATATGATGCTGAGGTGAAAGAGGCAATGGGTTTGATGTGGTGTTTGGTGAAGAGGAAGAGATTAGAGTAGGTAGTGGGAGTAAGATGGTAGAGGGAGAGGATATGGGAGAGATATTAAGGGTGGAATTGGCATAAGGGAAAACAGTTTCAAGAAATCGGACATGTCGTGAGATGTAAAGTTTGGAGGTGATAGGGTCAAAACAACGATAACCTTTGTATTGTAATGAGTACCCTATAAAGACATAATTGGTGGACTTTGTAGTTAGTTTGTCTGTACGAGTTGCCCCAAGAAAAGGAAAACAAGCGCACCCAAAAACACGAAGGTGTGAAAGATTAGGTGGATCTAGAAACAGGGTTTCATGAGGTGACTTGTGATTGAGGACAAGTGTGGGGAATAAATTAATAAGGTTGGTGACTGTGGAGAAGGCTTCGAACCAAAAAGATTTAGGTAGAGAGGCATGAAGGAGAAGTGTAAGCCCAGTTTCGATAATATGAAGAATTTTACGCTCATCAATTTCATTTTGTTGTGGGGTATGAGGGCACGAAATGCGGTAAGACATGTCATAGGAGGAAAGGTAAACGGCGAAGGACCTTTGATGAGTTCAGGAGTTCCATCACATTGGAAAGTTTTAGTTGTGGTAGAGAAGATATTTTCAACATTAGTTTTGACGAGTTGAAATTGATAAAGTGCTTGATTTTTGTGGGTTAAAGGAAAAATCCAAGTATAGCGACTAAATTTATCAATGAAAATAATAAAATAACGATAGCTAGAAAAAGAAGGACATGGTGACGGACCCCAAATATCACAGTGAATAATTTGTAATGGCATAGTAGAAACACAGGATGATAAAGTAAAGGGAAGACGTGTACTTTTGCCTAATAAACATTAAGTGTAACTATTATGTACATGTGATGACAATTTAAAGGGAAGAGATAATCTAGAAGATATGGCTGAACAAGGATGACCTAAACATTGATGCCATAGGTTGAGTTGAGTGGAAGTAGTATAAAAGGCAACAGGATTTTTGAAGCGGAGTGGAACCTTCATAGGATAGAGATTATTGTGGATAGATCCTGCGAATAGAGGTATCTTGGTACTAAGGTCCTTCACAATGTAACCAAAAAGGTTAAACTCAATAAGACAAGAGTTATCTTTAACAAACTTAGCTACATAAAGTAAATTGGTAGTAAGATTAGGGACAATTAAAATATTATTGAGGTGAAGAGGACGAGTTGTAGTAGATAAGGTGACATTGCCAGTGGAGGATATAGGAAGAGTTTGTCCATTACCAGCAATCACTTGATTTGGACCATTGTAAGGAGTTTTAGATTCAACAAAGTGAGGATCGGTTGTCATGTGATTAGCTGCTCCAGTGTCCAGAAGCCATTCAGTAGTAGGATTGGAAGTAAGTGTAGGAGGGTCTAAAGGATTGCGGATGTTTAAGGCAGTAAAAGCATGGGAAAGGTTGTTTTGATAAAGTGAGGAATTTATGGGACAATTTCGAGATGCAGAGTAACAGAATCGACAATGAGTGGCAGTGTGACCCCATTTCCAGCAAAGACAACGAGTTGACTTGTTGTGGATAGTGGACTGTTGGAAATAATGAGATTGGGTTGGGTATTGATGAAAAAAATGATTGTGATGCTGATGGGCTGGGTCTTGAGACTGGTGGGCTTGGAAATGAGGAGAGGAGTAAGTAGCGTTCAGGTTGAGCCCATCTTCAACGACATTTGCGGATCCCTGCAGATTGGATGAAGAAGACTTGTGAAAATTAGGGTTGAAGCCTGAGCGTCCCCTGCCATGACACCCTTGAGTCCCACCGCGTCCATTGGAGAAGGAAGACCTGTAACCTGCGTAGGAGACAAGAAATGTTGAGTCGGAGGGAGGAGAAGAGTGAAAGGAGAGTGACCTCTGTTCATGAATGAGAAGTTTTGCTTTGAGTTCGCCGAAAGAAACTGGAGATTCTCAGTGTTCAATGGCTATAATAAAGGACTCATATTTAGACGGTAGTCTATTCAGAGTGAGAAGCACTAGGTCTTCATCAGAAATTTTGTCACCAATGGCAGCAAGCTCATTAGTGGTGGTAGAGACTGAGGCAAGGAAGTCAGTGATTGAATTCAATCCTTTCTTCAGTGTGTGGAGTTGACACCAAAGTAGAGATCGCTGTGAGTTTGATTGTTGCATGAAGTGGCTTTCCAGACCAACCCAAAGATCCTGCGCTGTGGTACAACCGATTGCAAGCCTCGCAATAGAGCTAGTCAGAGAAGTAGTAAGGAAGCAGTATACCAGCCTGTCGAACTTTTGCCATTAGGGGAAATCTAAAGAATCATCATCCGGTGGTGTTATGGAACCATCAATATATCCAACAAGATCAGACGTGGTGAGGACGACATGAAGTTGATTTCGCCAAATGAGGTAATTTGTTAAATTCCATTGTATAGTGAGGAAATTTGTGATCTGATTGAATGGTATAGTAGGAGAATTGAAGTTCGCCATTTGAGATGTATAGCTGAGACAATGTTGTTGTGTATTTTGGGATGTGGTAAGTTGATAAGCAGGATAGATGTTTGATGAAAGTACTGACTGCAGTTTGTGAATGCAAACTGAGTGTGTGTTGGTGAGATGATTACTGTGTTGGCTCTAATATCATGATAATAGAGAAGAACAAAATTGATATGTAGATGTATTGTTTTCTTGTATATTGATAAATATATAGCTTTACATCGTATTTATACAAATCTTGTGATATCTTAGTTGTTGAGATAATAACAGATAAGATACACAAAATAAATTCAAATGAGATACAGGAGATAAAATGGAATACAAGATAATGCAAATCATAATAATGCTGTTGAGATCGTAGAAGATTAGTACATGTTTATCAGCCCTTCTCTACTGGATAACAAAAGAACAAGAATATCTATCCTAAAGCCGTGAGGTTTCCAGTGCGTATGAGATTATAAAGATCTCAAAATTTTGAACACTGCCAACAGGATGTGTTTCAATTTGAGACTTAACTCGTTTAGGTTCAATCATAAGTTGATGACAGCCGCTTAGTCTATAATTAGTTTATATATACTCCCATAGCCAAGAATAATTAAACAGATTATATAAACAAAATATTAGTGCAAGTTGTCTTAATTATATCCTTGTTAAACTCCAGTGGAGTTGATCGACACTGAATCCAGAAAAGAAGGTTTATAGTTGAAAAGAAGTAGCTAGGCAACACGTGCCAAAGCTAGTGAACCCACGGTCAATCTCGCATTGTTTATACAGAAACAAAACCGTATTCCAAGAACCTTAAATGCACATGACATGGTATTGAAAGAGTTAACGCTTCAAATTTCTACATATAAATATAAAGAAATTTAAGTTAGGCGTAGTTTACGTAAATCTGTGATTAAAAATAAATGGAATACCATAAAAAAACAAAGATCTGGTGACTGGTGCCCGTAAAAACTGAAATATTAAAAGGTTCGCTGTCGCCGCCCCCCCATGTTAGTAGCTAGCAGTCTGCATGTCAGTTTCTTGCACGAAAATTAGTTTTTAATTAAGCCTTGGATGAGCATGACAGCTAATGTCAAATTCTGTATTTGGTAAAACTAAACTACCTCATTTTCAAATTTTCACAATCTTTTTGTCCTCGTTCAGCCAAATAAGCAGCCTCGGTTGGTGTGAAATGATACCCTTGAAAGCCCGGCCCGTTGGGCGTCAACATTAAGATTTTTGTCACTTGCGGAGTTGAATCCCCGAAGCAGCATTGAACATCTAATTATAAACTTTCAACCATTGTTAGGTAGCCTCGCAAGAGCTGCCTGTTTGACAAGTAAATTACTGAAGGCTGATGATCATGTGTGCATATTCCATTAGTTAATTGCAAACTTGGATCTCTTTTTAGCCATGTGGTGGTTGTCTTTGTTAATTGTCAACTAGGAAATTTTTTTAATTGAAACATTTCATTATAAAACCACACAAATCCTAGAACCTCAACTCCTCCTAATCCGGACCAAGTATGGCTTTGTCCTCTCCTCCTACCACCACCTCCACTGCTTACGCTTCCTTTTGCCGCCCCTCACTCCCAAAAACATCACAAGATCACGTAATCAAGAGGATTAAACTAAGACCTCACTATATCCCTAGAGTTTTATGCAAAGCCACAGATGATGATGATAATGGTGTTCATCACCAAAATGCTACTACAAGAAGAGATATGCTGCTTGGCTTGGGAGGACTCTACAGTGCAACAAGTATCGGCGACCCCTTTGCATTTGCTAAGCCAATCTCAGCCCCAGACCTAACCAAATGTGGCAAGGCAGACTTGCCAGCCGGTGCAAAACCAACCAACTGCTGTCCTCCACCATCAACTAAGATCCTGGATTTCCAGCTTCCTCCTTCAAACTCTCCATTGAGAATCAGACCCGCAGCTCATTTAGTTGATGATGCTTACATTGCTAAATTTTCCAAGGCCATGGACCTCATGAAGGCTCTTCCTGATAGTGACCCACGTAGCTTCAAGCAACAAGCCAATGTTCATTGTGCTTATTGTGATGGTGCCTATCACCAAGTAGGGTTCTCAGACTTAGATCTTCAAGTTCACAACTCATGGCTCTTCTTTCCCTTCCATAGATATTATCTTTACTTCTTTGAGAAGATCTTGGGTAAACTGATTGATGATCCGACTTTTGCTATGCCCTTTTGGAATTGGGACTCGCCTAATGGCATGCAATTGCCAGCCATATATGCCAACCCTTCTTCCCCACTGTATGACCAGCTCCGCAGCAAGAATCATCAACCACCAACATTGATTGATCTCGATTACAATGGCAGAGAAACCACAACTTCGAACCAGGATCAATTGTCTAGCAATCTTACAATCATGTATAGGCAGATGGTGTCTAACGGCAAGACTGCTAGACTTTTTCTTGGAAGTCCCTACCGTGCAGGTGATGAAGCAGACCCTGGAGCCGGTTCAATCGAAAACATCCCACACGGTCCAATCCACTTATGGACAGGCGACAACACCCAACCTAATCTTGAAGACATGGGCAATTTCTACTCAGCTGCGAGAGATCCAATTTTCTTCGCTCACCATTCCAATGTTGATCGGATGTGGACCGTATGGAAGTCACTGGGTGGCAAACGAACTGATTTCACTGACCCTGACTGGCTTGACGCTACTTTTCTCTTCTATGACGAGAACGCTAACCCTGTTCGTGTCAAAGTTAGAGACTGTCTCGACAATAAAAACCTCGGATATGATTATCAAGGTGTCGACATTCCTTGGTTACAATCGAAGCCGACCCCAAGAAGGACACTCAAGAAACTTGCAAAGGCTCTTCACATCCACAATGTTGCACTGGCAGCTGAAAAATCGAAGACTGCTCTGACACCAATCAGATCATTTCCTTTGGTCCTCGACAAGGTGATAAGTACTATGGTTGCGAGGCCAAGGAAAGGAAGAAGTAAGAAGGAGAAGGAAGATGAAGAGGAGGTCTTAGTGATAGAAGGGATCGAGCTCGAGAGAGATACAATAGTGAAGTTTGATGTGTACATCAACGACGAGGATGATGCACCAAGTACTCCGGACAAGACAGAGTTTGCAGGGAGCTTTGTGAGTGTTCCTCACAAACATAAGCATAAGAAGAAAATGAACACATGCTTGAGACTTGGGATTACTGACTTGTTGGAGGATTTGGATGTTGAAGGTGATGATAGTGTGATTGTGACCTTGGTGCCTAGGTATGGTCAGGGTTTAGTTACCATTGGTGGCCTCAAAATTGAGCTTGATCAAGATTGATCATGAGCTTCGGGAGCCTTATCAAACCAGTTTTATCATTTCTTATAGCTTCGCTTCTGCCGTTTAAGCGTCTATTTTCTGTATCATCATTTTATGAATAAAGAGAAGTTATTGTGGGAATTCCAATTTACGAGAAATTCGTTTCTCGACCTAATCAATTTAATGGAAAAATCTTCCTTTAATTTAGTCCACTATATAGATTTTTAATCAATAGAAATGAGGTTAAATTTAGAATAATATAATAATATTATATTTTGGTGAACAGTTTGAGAAGGTATGTGCTACATATCATGCATGTATTTAAACTTTTGGGGTATAAATTTCGGCCATCCAAAGTCCAAACTAACTTTTCTAAAATTAAACTTAACATGCCTTACAGGAATGATTGGATGCATTGCCTGTTTTCAATAACTAACATAAGCTATTTAATACTAATCCTTAATTTGTAAGAAAGCAAATGCTACATGTGTTGAATATCCAAATTTGCACATCAACTTCGTTACTAAGTTATGTGGTTAATTAATTAAGTGTCCCTTTCGTTGACAGTTAATTGTTCTTTTAGGTATAAATTTTATCTTTCTTTCAGACAAAGAGACAAATGGAAAAGGTAAACTGACGAGTAGACTAAAAGCTTCCGTGTTAATTATATGTGAAGCAATATGTATCCAGAGATTAGGTTTAGATTAGTCAAAGAGTGTGTTGGAGACGCGTAATTGGTCGGCAAAGAATGACTTCAGATCTTTTGTCTAATATTATGGTATTTTATTGTGTCTAATAAATCTCAGTCATTTATTTATGTGAGTCCCGCATGGATCCTGCGTGGATCCCACAAAATAAATGACTAAGATTCTATTAAATAAAATAAGACAACAATATTGGACAGAAGATCTGGACTCGCAAAGAATAACCTTTCTAACCAAAAGCACTGACAGAAGACTCTTAAACAATCATTCGGTGACAGTACTCGTATTAATTAAACTAAATGACAGAAGACTCTTAACCATGTAGTGTAGATGTTCGCCTTCCATTCCTCACCTAACTATGTTGACTAATTGGTAATTAAGGTTAAGAATCATATGGACATAATTAACTGTTCGCTCTATTGCCATCAAAATATATATTTCAAGTTGCCATATCTTTTCCTTTTGTTTGGGTCAACAACGTAATTGACTATTTTCCTACTTGGCTATTCTCTCACGTGGCATGATTTTGACCAGATACTGGCATGGGATTCAATCCTTTAACCTAAAATATCATATTTTTTGTGTTGCACGTCTCTCTAAAAGTTGAATGTCCAAAATGGTTTAAAAATTAAATTAAATCCAACCCTAAAAATTAAATCCAATAATCATCACCTTCAATGTTTTTCATGAGACTCAAATCTATAAGTCAAATGGAACATTAAATAGTCTAACATTATAATTTTAATTTTTATAATATTGAGAGAAATATTTAATAAAATGATAAGGGGAACAAACCGAAAAGTTGCCGTCAGACATTAACTTTCATGTGATTTGGTCCTTCACCTCATCTCCACAAGCTACAAACATACAAAGTGTTTAAACATTAGGTGATTAAATATTGTCTAAATTTAACTAGCTTAGAGCCAACTAATTTATCATGATTGATCAAGTTTGAAAAAAATTATGAAGTTTAATCTTAGTCAAATCGAATTCAACCTATTGACTTCGAATTAAGATAGACTAAATTGAGATTAATTTGTCATCCTAATCTTCAGTCTCTATCTTTCAAAAGAAGGATCCTATTAATAGAATAAATGATTATAGAGATAACCTATTTGAATTGGTCAAGTCATAAAATTGAATAGGAAATGAAAGATGCATCTCATATTAACTTTCATAAATCATGTTGCAAATATTATATTAAAGAGAGAGCATTCATACAAAATTCTATTCAATTTTATTATAGGTTTTGGGTTTATAAAGTTTTGAAGTTATATCTTTCAAGTTTTAACTTTCCTTATCTATAAAGCTAAAAAATGATGGCGCTTAATGATGTAATTAAAAAACTATTGATAATAAATTATCCTATAATACAAGCTCATTGAAATTCACTAACCACCCAATCCAAGATACCTTTAAGTATATTGACAATTATTTTGGACATTATTTTATAATAAAAATTGTTAAATAGACTAATTGAAATTCAAAAAGTAAGGATATAGTAGAGCCATAGGAATTAGACAAATAAAAGTATGATTAGTCCCTTAAATGAGTCTTTTTGCCATTTAAAAGTGAAACCTCTCCTTCAATAAGACGTCAAAAATTATATAAAAAAGAAGGGAGAAAATCTATTCAAGCATGGAGCATTCTTTAGGTGCATGTTAAATTTAACTTTTTTTATCTCCTTGGATAAAAAGCTTTAAGAAGTTCATAACTTAATTAAGTAAAAATTATTGACTAGATTATGTCCACAAAATGTTCACTCTTAAAGATCTTCTAGAAATATAAACATCTTTAATAAAACCTCCAATGTTGCTTCAAATGTTAACCTTAAGATTTTTTGCACCCTTAAAATCAAAATTTGTTACACTCTATAGTTAGGCTTATTCACACAAAAATTTTGTATTCATGTCCCTACATTGTAGTCATAACACCCTTGATCTACTTCTACATCAAGTGAAAGGACTTATTCTGAAGTTCCCCTTCTAGAACCCGAGTGGAGCCCTCCCGGTGACCTACAATAACCCTCCAATTGATATCTATCTCAATCGAAGGGTTACCACAAAGCCAAGTCGTTCAATTGTTAAAAACCTTTTATACTTTAAAACTTAAAAGCGCGAAAAATAGTGGGAAACCCTTTGTTTCAATCATTTTACTAAAAATTTCGGTAGCAAAATGATTATATTTTGTCCTTCCTAAAATTTTCAAAAACCTGCATAACACATTTTAAAACACTTTTAGTATTTCATATACCATTTTAACTTCTGGAATGGGACCTCAGGTCCACATCACAAGCAATCACAAACATACAATTCTTAACATTTAAAAAAAATCATTGAGGACTAAAGCCCTCATAGTTCATTAAGAAAAAGAGATTAACAATACCAAAGATGTTCATAAAATCACACTTTTAAACCCCTTCCAAAAATTCTTTACAACATATATATAAGCAATTAAGTCAATTTCAAGCAAACACATACATAAGAAAGATAAGAAAAACACAACAGCACCTGACGATACAACTAATCTTGCAGTGGAGTCTCAATTACTGCAACACCTGTACACATACTTGGGGTGGTTTTTTAAAAAAACATAAAAACAAGGGTGAACTAAATGAGTATTAATTATTTTACTAAAAATTTAAACTTTTCATAACAACATAACTAAAATATTCCCATACATTAGTAAAGGTCATGGTAAAATACTTGTCATAACAATTTATTCGTGCATCATAACAATTGGTACTCAAATAACTTTTCGTAAAACACAATTTTAAATTTTCTTGAATACTATTTCGAAAGGCTTTTTCGAAATTAAGCTCATCATGTAAAAGTTTCCATTTTCTATTTTCCCTTTTCCGTAACCAATAAACAATGGTGGCAATAAGTTTTATGAAAACTTTTATACTGAAAATAAGTCAACTACTAGAATTGGTACCATACGATGCCTCTTAAATTACTGTTAAAAATAAATAGTGGTGGAATTATTAATTTCATGACTTTTCTTACTCAACGTCGCCCACCACTGGTTTCTTTACCATACGGTATACTAGGCCTAAAGTCATGCAGCTGGTTCTGCATCACTAACCCACGATTAGTTAACCACTAGTTATGAAGCTAGTTCTACATCGCTGGCCCATAACAAGTTAACTGCTATAGACCCGTAGTTACGGAGCTGGTTCTGCATCGTTTACTCGTAATAAGTCACATAATCGTTTCTACATCGCTTACTCGTGACTAGTTAACCACTATTTACGGAGTCGGTTCTACATCGCTTACTTGTAATAGGTTAACCACTATAAATATACCGGTATAATAATATATAGAAAGCCTAGTGGTGTACCTCATCTTATTTTCTAAATCACGTATGGAAGGATTTATAATTGAATTATTTCAATGTAACTCCCAATTATATAAAATTTATCTTTCAAATTAAAACTCATATATTGCCAAAGCATACACTTATGCTAGCAATATTTACTTGTAAAATATCATTTGCATAAAACTCAGTGTAAGTATTTATCTCATGATCAAGTGAAAACCATTTGCATAAACTCAATTTAAAGTACACTCACAACTTGCTAGTCTCCATAAATAGAAACCATTTGCATAAAATCAATTTAAAGAACACTCACAACTTGCTAGTTTCCTTAAACAAAAACCATTTACATAAAATCAATTTAAAAAACACTCACATGTCATGAATTCTTTTGCAAAGAATTTATTCATATAAAAGAATTAAAATACACTTGTAACTTCACAAACTTATCACCAAGCACACTTATGCGTTTGGTGCCTCTCTTTTACCTACACAAAACACATTTCACTTAGGCATTTATTTCCAAATTTGGAAATAAGAAATTAAAACTATAATTTGGATTAACCAAATTCAATATTAGTATTTAATCGTATAACAAGTACGCTAATCATATTTTTGCTTACTTCTGTAAGCTAACCTATTGTTCTCTGTTTCTAAATCTAACATCAAAAGTCACTTAAATACCATAGTTTACCCATTCTAGCTTACCAATTTCTTCAAAATACAATCTTACCCAATTTAATTCACCATATCATAATCATGTATGATAAGTCACAGTTATGACCCATATCTAGAATCCATACCTCTACTTGTTCCTTATTTTTCATATAGAAAACGTTCAAGTTAGGTTTTGAGGTCTTTAGTCATTTGTTCCCCTATGTCTCTAGTTTCCATAAAATCAAAACTCTAGCCATTTGGGCTTTTAAATCATAAAATATTCACCAAATATCGCATGTTGCTTCAACACAAAGGCATTATTAGGTTACCATTTTCAATATCAAAGTTCAATGTTTTTAGCTAGATTTAGGTCAAGGTATCTTCTAGAGATTTTTATTACTATGTCTTAGGTTTTATATCCAGTTGGAATCACCCAATTTAAAGGTTTATAGGCCGAGTTATGGCTAAAACAATAGGACTGGTTCAAGTGAACCGAGAACCTATGATAGAATTTCACTAAACGTGGCTATCTCTCTTATCATATTCAACCAAATTTGACTTTTTGGATCATACCACACTAAAAACCTAGCCATGTCAGATTCTCTCAAGCTTAATTTCTTTATTGATTTTCTTGTAGCCCATAAATGCTTTCAAACTTATTATCTACTCCATGGAAAGTCAAAATTACCATTGATCTTTCACAAATCCATTCCATGCAAAACCCCTAAAACTAGAAATTTAGGTTAGGAAAACTTACCACTTTCTTTCAAGCTTTTGGACAATTGAAGAACACTTAGTCTTGATGAAGCTCTTTTCAAATCATACTCCAAAACCCATCAAAATTGCAACTTCCTTCTTCTCCTTCTTCTTGGCCGTGAGTCACCTTTGCTTCTCTTCTTTCTCTTTTATTTTTTGGTCTCTCACTTTCACTACATTTTTCTATTAATTAGCTAGCCAACCACATTTAAAGAAGATGAGCATTTTTCTTAATTACAAGTTTGCCCACCATTTTCATTATAATTACACCTTTATCCTTAATAACTTCTTATAATTACAACTTTACCCAAAATGTCTCATATTTGCACTTTTACCCATGCCACTTGACACCATTTACTTGGTTCTCTTCTAATCACTCATCAATCCACTAACTTCTTGTCAAAGTACCAAATTGCCCTTTAATGAATATAAAATGACCAAATTGCCCTTTATGCATTTAATTCACGAACTAACCGAATTAAATTCAGAAAATATTTCATAACCGTCTTATCATCAAATTGACCATAAAATACTCGAATTAAGGTCAATACTTATTGATTGGATGCTTCAAAAGAGTTTCGGATGAGTTTAAATCCTCAACACCCAGTATTTTCCAAAAAGGGCATTTTAGTCCAATAATTTTGGATTACCCAAATTCTATTCAAACAATCTTCGTTTTGACCCATTTCAGTTCCTATGAATTCCAATCCTAATTTTGGAGCTTTTCATCGTATTTCAAAATTGTTTGGTAACTTTTTTGGTTGTCTGGAAAAATTTTCATATTGAATTTGGAAATCATTGAATGTCACCAAAATCGTCCGAATTTCATTCAAAAGTGTCACCTAAATCTCCAAAGCACATTTCAGGGCTTCTAAAGCTTGTTTGGACTTACTTTATAGCTTTTTAGAGTTTTTAGAAATTTTCCGAGAAATTTTTGGTCGAGTCCAAAACCATCTTTGATCTATCCATGATATCCTTTATAACCTCAATAATACATTTAGACGTTTAAATTACTCTAGTACACCATAAATAGAGCCTAATCTATAAAATGCATGTACAACACATTACACAATGCAATAATCGAACTAGGATACTACATGAAGTCTTTGTTAAATAAAATATTTACCTCTTCCTCAAGCCTTTAAATCGAACTAGGATACTACATGAAGTCTTTGTTAAATAAAATATTTGCCTCTTCCTCAAGCCTTTAAATCAAAATGATATGTTACGGTTCCTCTCCTGTATTTTTAAACTTTTCATTTTGCTTAGGATGTGAGTTATTTCTATCTACATATGTACATAAGCATTTTTGTTCCACCCATAAGATCTTTCCTCCAATTTCATCAAATTTTTTATAGTAAGAAAGAATAACGCCTTTATAATAACATTCTACCTATAAAAAAATCACTTGAAATTTGGGTAATAAAATCACATAGTTTCCAATTAAAACCCATTAATAAAAATAAATATTTTTTCCTTATCCATTTGAGGTTCAACAGTAGATGGTTGTTTGCCACAACCTCTACGTGTATAACTTTGGGGTTAAGAAAGTTTTGTAACTGATTTAAGGAGTAGAAAAATTTATGAAATTTCATCTTTACGTAAGAATCCCTTACCATCACATTTGTTACTCAAATTAAATGGGTAGCCTGATAAACTTATATCAATCAAACTATAATAGTTAGTTACATTTTGGAATATTTTGAACTTTTTTTAAATCTTATTTAGGTTCCCCTCTTTCTTTTTTTTGTTGAACTAAAATATCATTAAAATTTCTCACCATTATTCTTAGACTAGAGATTCCTCCTATCAAACATCTAAACTTATCACAGTTTCACTATTTAAATCTACAAACAAACTTTTATAAAAAAACTTGTAAAGTATTAAGCTAAACTCTCTTCTTTTTTTTTTGCTAGAAGCAGTCTTAGCTATAATAAAGAGATCAATTAAGTTGTTTATCCCATAATCTCTCAAGTTTGATAATTCCATCAATAGTGAACCTCTATTTTGAGCCTCTTTGTTTTTCTATCCCTTACTACAACTTCGCCTTATTTTCTACAAATTTCTTCCTCATACTTCTATATTGAGAAATAGTTAACTTTATTTAGAATAATCGCAAGCTCTTTTGCTCTCCATCAACCTCTTCATTCCATGTTTCGAGCAGCAAATTATCTTTAATATGGAACTCCCCACCAGTTAAAACCTTAGGATCATATCTTGCTTTATAGGAATCAATGATGAACTTTTTAGAACTTACATATGGTTTTCTATTGGTGAAAATGCCCTCACTTTTTTTATTTTCCTAGCCCTTAGCCCCTTACATAAATTCAACAACCTCCCAAAAAATCTACTAACAACTTTTGATGCTAATTTACAAAGAATGGATTGATCTAAAAAAATTTATTAGTTGGACCAACCTTTAATTCCATAACTTTATCTCTTTCCATAATAAGGAAAAAGTCATCCATGATAGGACGAAAGTCATTAAAGTTGTGAAAACTCCACTTTAACTTGTACTAGCTTCACTTCTAAATTCATTTTAGTCAATTTCCTCCTAATGACAGGCCCTTATCTTGATGACTAGGTGACCCACTCGGCACCCCACGAAAACCCTTCAGTCGATATCTAATCAAATTGGAAAGTTCCCATGGAGCTAAGCCTTTTCTCTTTTTCTTCAATATATTTTAACTTAATATTGGAAGTATAAGCAGTGGAGATTTTCAAAGGAAACCTTAGTAGAAAATTTGGACTACTTTTTTAAAAATTTTGGCAGCATAACAGCTACATTTTGATAAAATTAAAAATTTCAAAATCCCTGTAAAGCATATTCAAAACACTTCTATACATAAATGAAAGTCTCCACTACAATTTCTGGACTTCAAGTCCACTCAGAAGCAATTTCAAAAGGTTCAACCATGTTCATGCATTAACTTAAAAAGCATTTACGTACAACCATGTTTCCACAAAACTATGTACATAACAGGTTCATGAAGATGAAATACAAGTGAAAGACAAAAAAATGCCTACATAGTAGCATGTGACGAAGACAATTACTCAAATGTTGGAGTTTCGGTTACTGAAGTCCCTGAGTGTACACCTAGGAGGTTATAATTAAAAGATAGAAAATAAATGATGAGCTAAACGAGCTCAGTGAGTGTTATTGGTTTCCATTCAAAACATTTATACAAATATTAACCTCCATAAAAAAAAATAGTTTCTTTACTTTTCAAATAATAACCAATGCTCTTATAAAACATATTCTTTTCTTTTCGTAAGATCAATGCACATGTAAAACAAAACATACATATTTTTAGAATTTAAAGCATATGCAAATTTCAATTCAATGCTAACTCAAAGAGTGTGTACATCTCGTTGGCTTCCAAGTGTTGGATCGGAAAAAGAAAACATGCCTTATTTGGAGAAACGGTAGATTTCAAAACTTTTAAGAAATCATTTAGCAGCGGAAGCAACATATCCA
>JAOQMQ010000002.1:20756506-20768518 GCA_027563845.1 Erythroxylum subrotundum
TTGAAAGGAAGGGATTTTCAATTTTATGTTGTCAAGTTCATTACGAGAAGAAGCTTGTCTGCCTCTCCTAGTGTTGGGGCCTTCATCCTCGGATTGCACATCTTCATCTTCCCCATGGAACACTCTTCTAGGACCATTGGAGTTTGACGTGGATTGGATGTCATCCAACCTAGCATTCAACCTTCGGAATTGATCTTGCACAGCCTTCATAAAGACTTTAAGATCTTGCTCAGGTGATTCCTCTTCTTGAGACATGCTTATGAACTGCAAAATGTTAATAAAAAAAAAATATGGACCTCACCACTCAACCTGACATGTATACACTCAACAGATGTCAAACAACTCGTGTTTCACTCAAAAATTGGCTTTTTTTTATAATGCAAACACTCTTGCCTTTTACTACTCAACTTGCTTTCTATAGTATCCTTATTCGAAACAAGACATAATCAAATTGAAGCAATCAAACCAAGTGTCAGCCAAGACTAGAATCCCAAGATAAAATTCTCAAAGGATCCAAAAGGGGAAGTAGAGTGTGGAAAAATAGTATAAGGAATGAATTAAGGAAGTGATTATCTCAAGGAAAGTTAAACTTGAAGCTAAAGAAAGATGAATGAGGCAAGAAATGAAATAGGAAAGTAAAGGCAAAATAGGAAAGTAATTGAAATAAGAAAGTGAAGCAAATAGGAAAGTGAGCAAATTCCAAGCAATACAAGATAGGAATGTGCTTGCAATTCAAGTTCAAGCAATAGGAAAGTTGTTGTCTTTATTTGATTGCAATTAGGAAAGTAGCAAACATAGACTCCACTTCTCTAGAAATTACAACACACACTTTGATGATTTTCTTCCTTTTTTTCTTTTCTTTTTTTTGTCGATTTTCTTTTTTTCTTTTTTTTTGACGATTTCTTTTTTTCTTTTTTCTATTTTTTTCACGATTTTCTTTTTTCTCTTTTTTTCACGATTTTCTTTTTTTTTTAACTTCTACTTTTTTTTTTCAGATAATTTCAAGCTCACACAAATAAATAAGGAAAGAAAGCAATTTTCAGAAGCTGGATGCTCTCAAATTTTGACTTAGTGTAACGTGCTCTAGAAAGCTTGGATTTGAATGATTCCAAAGCGAGGAGAAAGAAAAGATTCTGAACTTGAAGAAACACCTGTTATTCAGCCAAAAACTCAAACAAAAAGTGAACAAAACAATAGATGAAAAACGGACAGAGAAGAAGAACGAAAATAAACTACAAAAGGATAGTTATTTGAAATCAAGCAACCAAAGCGCTCTGATACCAAATGATGGGAGACCCAATAGGAACATGTCCTAGAGAACCTTCACCAAGATGGAACTATGACTAGGAATGGATAGAATCAAACACACATGGAAGCACACGAAACAAAATTGAAAAGATAGAAATAGAATACAAAGAGAAAAGGGGTTAGAAGAAAGTTGTTCAATAGAAAGAACCCTAAGAGAACCTGTCTCTTAGAACCCTAGCAAGAATGTTGGTCAATGGAAAGAACCCTAAGAGAACTTGTCTCTAAGAACTCTAATCTTGGGATGCCACAAAGGAAAACCACCCCTTTGATAAGTCAAGTATTCTCAAAGAATACAAAGAAAGCAAGAAAGCTCTCAATATTATTTCTGAATGCAAAAATCCCCTTCAAAGTACATAGAGGGTGCCTATTTATAGGAAAAACTTCCTAACTTAAGGTCCTAAAGAAGAAACTAAATAAAAGGAAACAAATCATCCCCTAAAAGGAAACAAAATAAACTTAAAAAGGTGTTGACTAGATGACCTTATTTAAAGGAAAACAAAAAAAGAAACTTATTAAAACATGATCTAAACATATTAGACCTTATGGATCACGTCCTTCTCCTTATTTTTAAGTGGCACATGCTTGTCACATGGTATTTTAAGTGAGTTCTCCAAATTGGACTCCATGTGGGCCTTTGGACACTTCGTGTTGGGCTTCAAGGAGTAAGACAATGCCTCTTGGACCTTTATGAGATGAAATTTGACTTAACAACATGGGCTCTATCTCTTGAAGGTCTTGGATCAAACAATTCAATGCTTGCTTCATGGCTTTGGCCTTAGCTCTTGTCATTGGGCCTCCATCATCTTGTAATGGATCTTTAGGAATATTAGACTTGAATGTTGGGCCTTTGATATGAAAATTTCGTTCATCCCGTTGCCTTGAACATTCAGATTTCAAATCTGATCCAAATTTAGCTCCTAAGTCTCCTCTTGAAAGCTCATGTCCATGCAAGTCATGTCCTAGGCTTCCTTGAGGCAGATCACACCATGTATGCTTCTCTTCTTGTCTTTCACATGCCCATGGTTCTCTATCATAATATGTTTAACTCCTATGAGATATATGCTTCTTTATATATTTCTAAAAAGGTCACTAGTACATGACCTTTGATAAAGGAACTTATATATATTATGAAATAAGATAATTCTAGATTGAATCTATTTAACATACTCATCCTTAATAATGTGAAAACTAAGTAATGAGAGAATGATTTGGTCCTTTTTTCATACAATTTAAAGCTTTATGAAAGATATGTTATTTTCATTATTAAGTTGAATATAACTACTTATAATTTTTTAATAATTTAATTATAAATAATTTCTTTTAAGTATTGTGCATTGTTCTTAGTTTTATATATTTATAATAATCAATTCTTATATTAATTATGATTATTATTTATATATGAAATATGTGAAAAGTGATATTAATAAAAATAAAGAGATAGTTGTTATTTCAAATTTATATTGTTATGATTTTTATAAACAAAGTTGATATAAAATTAAAAAGTATACATCACAATATATTGAGAGGCTATTTTACAATTTTAAAAAACTTAAGAAGTATTTTATAAATTTTTAAAATTTACACAAACATTACTAGATATTGACTGGTATGGTACCAAAATTAAATTCAATAACGATATTAGTATTGTATTCGTAATATTGGTTTTATATAGAATTAATGTTTGAGCCGGTTAGACTATGACACATCGAAAATATTCCATGTTCACGCGCATCCCAACCCCTTTGTTCTGACCGAACCAACAAGTGAGTTGGCACTCTTGAATAGTTCTTTCGAGCTTTCCTACAAATAGTGATGGCGACCTTACCAACTTGGGGATCAAACATAAGTACTGCCATGCTTTCTTAGAGCTGAAGAGAGAAAAGTCTTGAATTGACAAAAGTTTAGGTGATTTCACATAATTTGGTGACTCAGAAGAGTCCTTAGACAATGGAAGTCCAACGGGCTCAACTTGACGCAGATATACCATTTTAAGTTTTTCCATATGTCACATTGATTGGTTCTTTTTAACACTTCACGGATATGGTTTAAGTATCCTGCATCTACAGCCAGCACGGGTAGCTTGGTTGGCAATTTAGCAGGGTTAATTGGAACAAAGTCTTAGGTTTGATTCCCGGTAACAGGAAGAAGTGGACCGCTCTGCTAAGGGGCTGATCAAGATTATACTGTGATTCAATCCTCCAGCGGTAATCAGGCCTGCGACTGGGGGTCCTTGAAGTTGGGGATTCAACCTTTTGGAATAAGTATCCTGCATCTACAAATAAAGGGAGCACCCAACGTAGAAATTGACTCCTAAACCTTTCAATTAAATCGTCAACATGCTGTTTCTTATGTTGGGTTTGCCTAACAAGCCCTTAAGTCGGGAGAAAACCACATCACACGCTATCTACACGAATTGGACAATGGCTCATGTTAGGAACTATATCAGCAATTTTGGCATTTCTGTCCAGTCCACGTGCAAAGCCAAAGTGTCTCAATTGAACAAACTATTCATCAAATCCTAGAGATGTAAACTAAACCCATTTCAAATTTCTTTGACGTGTTCGTTCTCTTCCCATCTTGACCCTTGACTATAATTAGTGATTGCGAATCAGGTGATGAATCCGTTCCACTCTTAGTTATCTAAGCAACCATCAACTGTGGTCCTTTCAACCAAGGCACAGAAAGGAAAATAAAGCCAAACCGACCGAATATGGAGCATGACAATGATGCAATTTCGTTCGATTACAAGATACGAATAGGTCTATTGAAGATTACAATGAACTTTTGATGGGAAATGTAATTACCATATAAAGAGCAAACGGCAACGCACCGGGATAACCATATGCAAAAGGATAAGTATCAGCAAGCCTAATATATAATATCCCCACGTTTTCTATCTGCTGTTTAATCAGTCTGTTAAGTTACTCACGTAACGCCACCATATTTGACATATTGGTTTCTGGTTCTGCTAGTTCAACTTTTATTTTATTTGGAAATTCATATATAGCAGATAGTATTCCAGGTAAACTTAAAGAGGTCATGAAAATTTGTTTGTCAAAGTTAGTTTGTCTGTTGGAAAAATTTCCAATTGAACATCGCTGTATCCACAACTATTTCTGGACTCACAAAGCTAAGTAACTGATTCCGAGTAAAAGGGAGGATGAAAGTGCTCCATTATTGCTGGATGCAACAATCGCGAAAATTTTGGAGCAAGATCTTATCGTGTACTTAATGAAAGAAATTTCTCTAATGATTTTTGAATATTAATATCACTTTAGTCTATAATATGATTAATGCATACGAATAATAAATAGTACCTTATTATTAACTTTCGTTTCTTTTTTCACAACTCTTTTCGAATCGATTTCTAAATTAGACTTATCTCAACTACTATAGTTTTATAAGTGTTTGATATTTAATAGTAACTTCACAAAAAGGTTTAGAGAACTTCATAAGTAGTGTAGGGAGAAGTAAGAAATGTTAGTTCCTTTAGGCTATGTTTGGTTGGATGTAAGATTTTTAAAGAAATGGAATACAATAGAATAGAATATAAATAGATGTAATATTAGAAATTTGTTGTTTCAGATGGATGAATGTGTTCATAATGTAATATAGTGAAATGTTATTTGGATGAAGGGTCTATAATGTAACATAGTGTAAAGTTATTTATCATTTTACATTTCATCCTAATTTTCCTCAATCGAAGGTTTTTCATTTTTACTATTTAGGATGAAATGAGATGTAATATGAAACTCTCATCCTCTATCTCATTCCATTCCATTTCGTTATAAACCCTCCTCCCAAACGATGAAATAATATTACATTACATTCCATTCCATTAATAAACCCTCAACCAAACATAGCCTTAGAGCTTATATCTATTATAAATAGGACTTGGATCTTTTTAGTAGCAAGTTGCTCAAAAAGTTGGCCAATCCATCTCTTTTTTCTTTACAAAAGGCTAACACGTCATGTTGAGTAAATATATACCAAAATGATACTCTAATGCATGTAACTTTGTTGAAATTTTGTGGTGGCAACCCCTGATACCAATTTTAAATCCCATCGAACAGTAACTATTTTGCTAACAATGGAATAACCATGAATGAGACTATACAAGTCCATCTACAGCCCCTCCTCACCATCGAAGGAAGTGTGTATGGCCTTTGTCCTAACTCCCTTTAATGTGTAGCCATTAAGATTAACCATCAACCCAAAAGTTTGCTCTTAGGTGCCTTTTCCATTATCAATGGATTGATAATTACTACTTCACTATTGTCCTCCTCTTCAACTATCATTCTGTTTAATTTTGTTTTCCTTGGATTCCCTTGCATAGTATAGTCCGCTACATATGAAGCAAGTAATCTTTTATTGAACAAAATTTCAAGAGGATTGATCTTGCTTACATTTCTCATTCTACCTAACGACATTCTCTTTAACAAACTTTCTATTTAATTTCCACCACTATTAGAAGTTTTTGTTGTCTTTATTCGATAGTAAATCTATCAATCAATCTGCAATAGTAATGAAACTACGGGGTCTTGGACATCTTACCTCAACAATTCAATTTGTACCCAAGATTGGAGTCTCGACAGAAAGTTGGATAGTTTGTCTTCTTCCGACATGTTACAAATATCCAACATTAAAGAGCTAAATGTCTTGACATAATTTAAGAATGTTCTTCATGTAGTAAATTCTATAAGGCTTCCTGCACTACCTATGAGGTATTGCAAAGTAAGAAATGCTCTTTTAATTCTTGCACTAGCATCTCCCATGTCCCAATTTATGAAAATCCTACATTTAGATCATTATCGATCTTTGCTCATTACCATAACTTGGCATCACCTACAAAATATATACTAGCTAACATTACTTTGTCCACTTTCGACACCCTTATCATATGAAAATATTGCTTTATACCCCATAGAAAGTTTTCCAAAATTTTAACATCTCAGACATTATCAAAATGATCCATTTCTAAGACTTTAAGCCTTGTTTAGCCCCCTCCATAGTGCTGGATAACATTAGTTTAGAGAAGTACCAAACAACTTAAGTACAATTCACCTAGTAATTATGTCAAACACCTTTAAAGCACTCAATTGGAACCTTTCATCAAACATGTGTTAGGCTATTTAGTTTTCACACTTCAAGGGCTTAGGTTTTTTCAATTTGACTAGGTATAACTGCAAGGATATTTGCTAAAAGAAATCATAAACTAAAATGCAACCAAATTTGGATAAGAGAACTAATGAAAGTCTTATGTAGCGCCCCCTTACCCTAGGGATGCGCACTGGGATGCCCGGAGGTCATTCCGGTACATATCCTACGATAAGGGCGAGCTACATTCGATCACTACATTCACTTCATATGGAATGGTGTCATTATTTACTTAAAAAGCATCATAAGAAGACCATAATATTTTAAAACCATCTTTTTCCTCATCTCATTTCACAAAAATCGAAGTCTACAATGTGTCTTTAAACACTTTCCATAGGTACATCATCCAACAAACCTAGTACATTAGTACTACATGAATAAGGAAAATAAGTAAAGTCTAACTACTCTATCTAGAAATCCTAGCTGACCAACCTTTGAGCCATAACTTCTCTTGCCAATCACCAATTTACACGGCTGGTAGAACCTCTTCAGTAGCTAAAGTCATCTCTCGGTCCTGAAAAGACAACGTTGCAATTTTGATGAGTTTTGCGAACTCAATGAGGTACCCATCATCGATGGTTCACTCAATTCATGCATCACGTCATTACACATAACGTATTATTCATATCATTGCATAGTCATAATGTATCGCATCTCACTTTCAGAACAATCATATCATTCATACAAAATGCAAATATCAATTATAATTGCAATGCATGTGAGACTCACTTTCATTTATTATTGTCGTTATGACCAAGTGCCTTTTTATTAGCTCATATCCCTTTGTGGATACCGAGCTGTGTCATATATTGTCCCATATCCCTTAGTGGATACCGGGTACATTCACAATCGAGCCCGAAGCCCTAATCACATTTTGAGCTTTAAGCTCTTTATCTTGGCGACTCCGGTAATAACTTCCTTTATCTTACATGCATTCATGGAATGAATGTTTCACATAACATAACCTCATTCAATCACCTGGATGCACATTCACACTTAAATCACATCCATCGTTAGACCCTAGTCCGGCATTCAACAGAACTGCTGAGCACATTTTTGCATTCATATGCATATTCACAATTTTCACATTTTGAAGCATTTATTTAGTCATGTTCACATACAAGGAGCACTTTAATAACTCATTCATACATCAGAATCATCGGACCTTCATTGTCCGGAATCAACATAATCGAACCACATCAATATCATTATTCTAAACATATTCTAAGACAAACAATTAATTGAGTGGGACCGTCTAGGTTACTCACAAATTGCTTCCGAAGTTAATGCCTGGAAGTCCCGATAATGTCTGGAGGTTGACGTTCTGATTGCTCCTCTATAATAAACAATGCACGCATATATTACAATATGCACAATTATAACTGTTCAATAATGCATATGCATGAAATGACATATGTACAATACATGTTCATGTTAATCCTGGGAAATTTCCATCATAAATTCGATCTCATATCAAAACTCATCTAAGTATAATTTTATACTTAGGTTTATGCCTCACTAGAACCATTGAAATCACAATTTATTATTCACTAGTTTACTTTTGTATCGTCTTACTTCTATCGTCTCACTTTCATCGTCTCACTTCTATCGTCTCACTTCTATCATCTCACTTCTATCATCTTACTTTCATCATCTCCCTTCTATCGTCTCACTTCTATCATCTCACTTCTATCGTCTCACTTCTATCGTCTCACTTCTATCGTCTCACTTTCATCGTCTGACTTCTATCGTCTCACTTTCATCGTCTGACTTCTATCGTCTCACTTCTATCGTCTCACTTCTATCGTCTCACTTCTATCGTCTTACTTCTATCGTCTCACTTTCATCGTCTTACTTCTATCGTCTCACTTTGACTTTCCTCATCGTCTTAGTTTGACTTTCTCCAGAGCAACTCCACCTATAACAAGCATAACTTTCAGCTCAGATGTCCAACATTTTCACATTATATACTGTTAGAAAAATAACAAAAAGATCTACAACTCTCATAAAGCGACTTTACTAGAATCTATTTGGATTAAATCCAGATTTTCAAACTTGCAATCCTTTACATCTAAATCATCTTCTACCTAAATTATCTCTTCCATTAACGACTCCACAAATCACTTTTACGACACCTAGTCCCTACTAATCTTTCAAAACACTAACTTAAAGCTATAACCATTTTTTTCCATCCCTAGCCACACAGTATTTAAGAACAACCATGTAAATGCCATTACCCATTCAGATGACAATAATGTATCAAATTTATTTCATAATTCTCCAACTCTAAAGGATCTATTCAATACTTACCTGCTGAAAACTCTAAAATCTTCAAGCCCTAAACTCCACACAATTTTTGTACTTCACCGAGCACAATTATCAGCTTCTGGTTTTTCTTAGGGTAGAGAGAGAAAAGTTGAAGAAGGTGATAATGAAAAAAGAACTTAGACAAGACTCAACCGTAATCTATTTCTAGTAAAAGTACCAAGAGCCTAAGTGACACTTGTCATTTTCCTATGGTCTAAGCTCTAACCAAGTTCCTTTAGAACCAAACACATTAATTCCCATCTTTACAAACCAATTATCTCCAAATATCTTTTGATTTCTTGCTCCCTAGTACACACACACACACACACACACACACACACACATATATATATATTCTTTCACAATACTCCATAGGAAATTCCTAAATTTACCAACATACACAATTTCGATATTTCCACTAATCACTCATATTTCCAATGTAAAAACATTCAAAATTCTAAAAGTTCACAAATCAATCCAATTATACCCGGAATTATTCATGAATGGATGTACATTTATTTTCATGTGCAACAACTATGTATAAGTGTATAGCATATTTGCATGAACATGGAAACGCATCTCTAACTCTCATTAGTCACTCATATTTACCATTCTAACCCTCCCACAAGTAATAGGATGTTACATCTTACCCATTGATCTACTTGTAATTCTAACTTTCCAAAATCCTGTATTCAAAAGTCAAAAGGGAATCCACATATTCTAAATCAACCCAAGATACAAGAAATATGAAGCAAATAAGCTGATTTTATTGACGCAATAGAATGGAATTACAGAGAATCAAGAATATGGAAAATAGTTTCTTATTTTCTCCCTCCTTTAAACAAAACAAAGACAAACTTATTTATAGACAACATGCACTGTTGTTATGTGATTTGTTCGTAACAAAAGTCCCAGAAATCTCACTTGTCGTTGGTGCCACTTGACTTGTTCACTTGATATAAAGCCGTTGCAGATTTGACGGTGGAGAACCTGCAATTTCGTGGTTGTGTTCTTCACAAAAGAAAATATTATTCAAGAATTTGTGCCCTTAATTACAATAAGAGCCCATTAATTATCAAAGCCCAACTTCTATTAAAACCCAATATATCATCCCTGATCATTGCTATCCTTTTCTAGAAGGAACCAACTCCTGCTGGTGCTCTAAAATTGCAGATGAGGAAATTGGGTTTGTGCAGTGTCCTTGGCAAACCATTTGGCTGATCTTGGATGGTGACCCTTCAAACCGATCTGGTATACTTCACGAGCTCCTTTTCTGGTGTTGGTTGTTTTTCTCTCTAAAAGAGTGTCTTTTGGAAGAACAAACTCTTTGTTGATACAAAGATCCTCGATGGTGGGTAAGGTGCTAGTGGATTCTTCATCAAGCATGGATGGTTCAAACAATTTTAACTTATCCACATTCACAATAGAATATATCTGCATGTAAGCTGGGAACTTAAGTTGACAAGCATTATTGCCTATTTTTTTTCGTAAAATTTGAAAAGGACCATACAGAATAGGTTTTAGCTTCTTGTTTTCACCCTTCAATCTCTCTTTACCCTGATGATCTCTCCTTACCCTAATGAAGCCAAACAAGGTCGCCCACCTCGAATTTTCCTTCAACTCGATGCTGATCATGTCGTGCCTTGTATTTTTGCTGTGACTTCAATAGTTCTTTTTCCACTTCTTGACATATATATGTCGAATGTGCTCGATGAATCATTGAGCTTTTGCTGCTCCATCTTCATTTTTGGCATCTTGCACAATAACATGATTAGAGAATTCCATATCAAATGGAGTTTGTGGCAAGAACCCAGGGCAAATCTCTACTGGAGCTTGATTTGTTGACCCATGGATTGTATGGTTAATGGAAAATTGCATAAATGGTATACTCTCATCCCATGTCTTCGGATGTCTGAGATTGAAGCCACGGGGAAGATGAACCAACATCCAATTAACTACTTGTGTTTGTCCGTTAGTCTACGGATGGAAAGTGGTGCTCCTTTTCAATTTAGTGTCCATTAATTCGCATAAAGTACACCAGAACTTATTTAAAAATCTGCTATCACGATCAGAAACAATTGAGTTAGGCAACCCGAAAAATTTCAACACATTTTTAAAAAATAATTTTGCTGCCTCTACTCCTGTGATAGTCTTTTTACAAGGGATGAAAATCTATCAACGATAACATGTAAGTAATCATTGCCTCGTCGAGTCTTAGGAAGACCACCTAGGAGGTCCATTGAGATGCTTTATCGAGTAGGAACTGGAAGAGGTGTATATAGACCCAACTTTCTATCGACAGGTTTGGATACACTACATAATCCTTAACCTCGTACAAAAAGTGCAACATCTTCTCGCATTCTTGGCCAATAAACATATCGTTGTATATTCAATAGGGTTTTTGTTTCACCGAAATGTCCAGCTACTCGTGAAGTGTGTGCTTCCCTTATCCACCTTATTCGCTCTCCATCCTTTGGTATGCACAAACGTCTATCTTTATATAACAACCCATTTTGTTCACTAAATCCTGCAAGAGAGTTAGCACTTACTTCCTTGATCTTGTTTTTGAAGTCAAGATCTTCTTGGTACCATTGTACATACTGCTCATGAGTTGATGGTTCCACCTTCATAAGTAAAGTCAAGCAAATAGTTGTTATAGGAGGTCGAGACAACATATCTTCCAGCTTATTGTTGACACCTTTCTTGTATCGGATGATCAAATTGAATTTTTGCAGATAATCCATCCATTTCATATGTCGACTTTGCTATAAACAAGACTGCACCTGTAAATATTGCAATGGACGATGATTAGTATGTGCTATGGTTTCCTTACCCAATAGATAAACCCGCCAATGCTTCACCGCTTTATATAAAGCTAGTAGCTCTTTGTCATAGGTAGGATATTGCTTTTCAACCCCTTGGAAAAGTTAAGAGTGGTAAGCGACAAGATGTTTTTCTTGCATAAGAACAACTCCCATTGTATAACCGGAGGCATCTTGTTGGGCCCTGTTTCTGGAACCCAACCTCGTAAACAAAAATCGAAAAACAAAAAGGGGTGAAAGCGAAAGAACGAATCATAAAGCAAAAGTGGGTCAAACGGCAAAACGAATGAACGAACGGAAAACAAAGCTAAAGTAAAAGTGAGCGAAATCCGAAGAAAATAAAATTGGATCAAAAAGCGAAGGAATCGAAAACGTGTGCGGAAACTAAAGAAAATCGAAAGGTTCGGGATCAAAGAAA
>JAOQMQ010000002.1:20768618-20779499 GCA_027563845.1 Erythroxylum subrotundum
TACTTTTCATTCATTACAAGGAATCATACCATATTTCCTCATTAAATTTCATTTAATAATTTCTAATTTTCAAGAAAAGTTCGAGGTCCAACACATCTGCTTCTAACTCAAAAGGTTTCTGTAGTTTAGGAAGTGCCAAAATGGTTGCTTCACTGATTTTCCTTTTAAGTGAAAGGAAAGCTTCTTCTTGCTCTTGCTTCCATTGGAATGGCTTATTTGCTTTTGTTAGCGTATGAAGAGGTGCCATTAACATAGAAATTTTTTTTATAAACTTCCCTAGGTATTAGCATGCTCCTACAAAACTTCGCACCTCTGTCACCGTTTTTGGTCTAGGCCACTCCATTATCACTGTAATTTTGCTAGGATCAATCTGTAAGCTGCCACCACCTATAAGAAATCCAAGATACACCAAGGATTTTTTTCCAAACTCACATTTTTTTAGGTTGAGTCTTAGCTGGTGTTGGCGTAACAACTCAAACACTTGTTGTATATGTTGAATATGCTCTTCTATTAAATGACTAAAAATCAAAATATGGTCAAGGTTAACAATAACAAAATAATTAATATAAGGTCGAAGTACCTCATTCATAAGGCGCATAAATGTTACAGGGGCATTGCATCACCCAAAAAACATCACCAACCATTCAAATAAACCTTGTCTTGTTTTGAATGTTGTTTTCCAAGTATCCTCCTCGAGAATCTGAACTTGATGGTAACCTAATTTCAAATCTAACTTGGTGAAATTCTTTGTTGGTTTTAGCTGATCCAACAAGTCGTCTATGCGAGGTAGAGGGTATCGGTTCTTAATTGTGATTTTGTTGAGCGCCTGGTAATCGATGCACATACACCATCCACCACCTTTTTTAGGAACTAGGACAATAGGTGATCAACATGGTGAACTATTAGGTTTCAGCACTCCATTCTCCATTAACTCATGAACTTGTTTCTTGATCTCTTCATTTTCTAACATTGAATTTCGATACATGCTGATATTTGGTAGTGTTACATCCGAGAGCAAATGAATCTCATGCTCTATTCCCTTTTTGGTGGCACTCCACTAACATCTTGGAATAAATCGTTGTATTCCTCCATCAATTGCTGCAATTCATTATCTCTTTCCTAGCAAGATAAAGTAAGAGCTGCTACTTTGTTGTCAAGCTGCTGGGGCTGAATCATCACCATAAGAGATTTTTGACTTGAATTAAACAATCTCTTTGCTTGTCCGGCTGTCACTAACTCCACTTCTTTTCGAGGAGTATCCTTGGTAATGATGTACATCTTTCCATCCTTCTGCAGCTCATATTTTTGCCCTCGCCGATAATAAATTACATCACTATCCCATAGGTATGGATTACCTAAAATCACTTGGCATATATCTAGAGGCACTACTTCACAAACCACCTCGTTAACGAACTGCTTAGCGATGGCAAAACGCAATCGGCATTGTCTATTTATCTTCATTTCAGCATCCTTATGAATCCAACCCAAATTGTAAGGGTGAGGATGAGGCATTGTCTCCAAATTTAGTTTTTGGATTAGCCCCTCTAAGATCAAGTTCTTCTGGATGCTAGGATCAATAATTGCATCTATCACTTCATGCTTGACCTGAATACGCTTAGAGAATAATTCTTCTTTAATGTCAGGCAAGGAGGATGGTTGTGAACTTGTCTCCTTTAACTTGGCCATTAAAGATAAACTTGTATCTGGTTCACTTACTGGTTGGAGTTCCATAATTTTTGAAATGGTTACCAAAGCGGCAGTGCACTTTCCTTTTTCTTCTTTTTTCCATTTTTTAGGAAATAATTCTGGATCTAGCTTCCAACAACTTTGCTTGTCATGCCCTGAAATTTTACAATGCTCACAGTACTTATCAATCTTAGTTGAATTAGAAGTTGAGTTACCTTTCTTTGACTGCTTGGAGTTGAACATTTTTTGATTGGAACTTCCTTGTTCTGATTTTTTTTTTCACTATGAGTCTGATTCTTCTTCTCTATTGATATTGCTGTACTACTTACACTTGCCAAGTCATGTACTGGAAAAAAGCTCAATTATGTCCTTATCCGATCATGTAGACCAAAAACATATTTGGTGCAAGTTGATGATTCAACCAATGAAACTCTAAGAGTTAATGCTTGTCACCGAAACTCAGTAGTGTAATCGTGCACCGTTTGCTCCCTTTTTTGTCGAAGTCGGTGACATTGGTTCCAACGATCGTCCAGGCAACCCATTGGATAGAATTCCTTACGAACAAGATGCTTGAATTAACTCCAAGTAAGGTCTCTTCTGTTGCCACTGTTACTGAGTGCCTTCCACCAAGCTTTGGCTTGACTCGTCATCTTCAATGGTGTGTAGGCAACCTTTTGAGCATTACTGAAATGTTGGAGATTGAAGTATGTTTCCAATTGGTCCAGCCACGAATCCAATTTCTACGGTTCCACCGTTCCTTCGTAAACTGGAATCTCCACCTTAGCCTCTACTTTGAACAGCTCTCATGCTAATGTCGTCGTACTCATATCGTCGTCGTCAATGTCTTCCTCATCATCAGGCTTTCTTTTGCCTGAACTGTCAACCATTACTACTTTTAATTTGGCAGAAGTAGGAGTATTGACATTTTCTCTTTCTTTTGGAGGTAAAGAAGACTGACTTTTAATCCATCTGAGTATGGTTGCCACATCGTTTGTTAATTGAGCAACTTGCTCTGACAAGTTAGAAGAGGCAACTACTTGTTCATCGTCACTATCCATAATTCCGGTTCTCTTTGAGCTGATCATCGATGAACTTCCAATACAGCAAGTGGTTCTCCAGTATTTTTATACTTGGATTTGGTTTGCACCATTCACAGGTAAGGAACGATAGTAGCTTTGATACCAAAATATGATCTACTTGCGATTCTAACTTTCCAGAATCCTGTATTCAAAAGCCAAAAGGGAATCCACATATCTTAAATCAACCCAAGATATAAGAAATATGAAGCAAATAAGATGATTTTATTGTTGCAATAGAATGGAATTACAGAGAAACAAGAATATGGAGAATAGTTTCTTGTTTTCTCCCTCCTTTAAACAAAACAAAGACAAACTTATTTATAGACAACACGCACTGCTATTCTATGATTTGTTCATAACAAAAATCCCAAAAATCTCGCTTGCTGTTGGTGCCGCTTGACTTGTTCACTTGATATAAAGCCGTTGTAGATTTGACGGTGGAGAACCTGCAATTTCGTGGCTGTGTTCTTCACAAAAGAAAATATTATTCAAGACTTTGTGCCCTTAATTACAATAAGAGCCCATTAACTATCAAAGCCCAACTTCCACTAAAACCCAACAGATCATCCCTTTTTAGCTTTTTAATTCCTTAGCCAACAACTTTGCTATATTAGTTCTTTTTCAAAACATGCCACCATTATGTTGTCAAAGTTGTGTAATCAATATATCAATCAAACATCGAAAAGAGAGTTTTACAATATGTCATAAACAATATCAAAATATAACAATCCCTATATGGAATACTTTGGAGATCTTAAATCTAAGAATTAATTAGTTATATAATTATCACAATGAAAGTTTATATAGACACACAAGTAATATTTTAAATAAAAATTCTCATATCGACTTAATTTAGTGAATTTATTTTTTAACAAGTACTAACACGTTTATTTAAATATTTCGTACTTTAATATATGAGATTGATTACTTTTATAAGGAAAAAAACATTACGTATACTAGTTTTCTTGTTGTATTAATATTTAATTTTAATAGAGCAACAATTGGAAACAATACAGGAACAATACTTAAATAAAATATGAATTTTATTATTATTTTTTATCATAATTATATTTTTAAAGTATATTTATCCCACATACTTTATCTTATATGTTAGTTAATTAAAAAATATACTTAAAAATAACGTTAAGTTGTAAGACATAAATCATTACAAATATACTTATTTTCTTAATAGTTATGATTATTTATGTTACTATTGATCATATATAAACAATTGTCGGATTAAAAAATTTAGCACCAAAACATATATATCTATAAATAATTAAATATAACAAAACAGTCTAAAGTTCTTTTAATAGCATAATTCAACTTATTTTTTAAAGGTCTTATATTCGAACTCTCGTAATTCTAAATGCTTAAATGCTTCTTAATGATAGGAGATGGATGTGAAGAAGCTTCAACAATAACTTGATCCAACCTATCAAAGAAAACATCAATTATCGTCAAAAAAACTATAATTAGTTTGATATAGCAAAAGAACGGTATAACTTGAAATGAAGGAATATATTGACAAAACAAATAGTGGGATCATCATTTCAAACGGAAAAAGGTAAAAAAAAAAAAAAAAAAAAAAAAAACTAAAGCTGGAAGAGGAACTCTAGCACGCATTTCTCTCTAAAACATCAAAACGCAATGTCTGGTTTTGGACTGAGAGAGTGCAGGGCTAATGTATACATAAGAAAAGCATGACATGAAAAGCGTACAAAGACAGTTCCAAACCCTCTCCGACCCTCAAAACCTGCCCTTAATTCCCTGTTATTTTGTTTCCTAAGCGGTGCCCCGGACCATCCACTTCCTCAAAACGTGTCACACTGCCCTTTTCCATGATTGCCACGTGTCACCCAATAAGTGATCCCTTTGTCTCTTCTCAACCCCGAAAGCTCATATATCAACATTACCATAAGCTCACATAGACCAACCCATTGGCTCTGTCCAATATTTTGGTTTCTCATCTGAATAAACTTCCAACCGAAATCCCAGAAAGGGTTTAATCTAGATTGCTAGAGTTAAGGGCGTGATGGAGAGCACCGATTCATCCTCCGGCTCGCCCCACCCGCAACTGCCTCCGGGCTTCCGATTCCACCCCACAGACGAAGAGCTAGTGGTCCACTACCTCAAAAAGAAGGCTGCATCAGCTCCACTCCCTGTTACAATCATCGCTGAAGTTGATTTGTATAAGTATGATCCATGGGAGCTACCAAGTAAGTAATTAAATTTTTATCTTGGTTAATCAAATCATTAATTAATTAGCATGGTCACAGCGACAATCTTTAAACGATTGAGAATTTTATTCACTGTGTAGATAAGGCGACTTTTGGAGAGCAAGAATGGTACTTTTTCAGTCCCAGAGATAGGAAATACCCCAACGGCGCGAGGCCTAATAGAGCTGCAACTTCAGGGTATTGGAAAGCTACGGGTACTGATAAGCCTATATTAGCATCTAATGGAGGTCAAAAGGTTGGTGTTAAGAAGGCACTGGTTTTCTATGGTGGTAAACCACCAAAAGGCATTAAAACCAATTGGATTATGCATGAATACCGCCTTATTGATAACAGCAATCCAAGTTCGAAGCCTCCTGATTCCGCCAACAAGAAGGGCTCTTTAAGGGTAGGTTCAATCACCATCTCCTTCTGTTTGTAAGTGCTTCTACTCTTGCGTTAATAAATATATATGGTGATTAATGTTGGGTACTGTCTTATAGCTTGATGATTGGGTTCTGTGCCGGATTTACAAGAAGAACAACTCGCAAAGACCAATCGACAGGGAGATGGAGGATTCAGTGGAAGGAATGCTAGCAACACCTCCAAATTCTTGCCACCAAAACCAAAGAAACCCTGCAACTTATGGTTCGTTGCTTGAGAACGAAGAGAATTACTTTGAGGGCATATTAACAGGAGGAGGCGACGGCATGCAAAACGAGTCCCTCTCTCATTTACCCTCCTCAAGCTCAAAGCCTAACATTTCAATGACCTCAGTCTCAACTGCATCAAACCTGCCATCTAAACGATCACAGGTCCCACCTCATCCGTACTGGAGTGGGGCTGCAGGAGTATCCTATGGAGCTTCTACAGGTAATAAGCGTTTTCATGCTGATCTTAACAGCCATGGCACCGAGGAAAACACTTCCTTTGTTTCTTTGCTAAATCAACTTCCTCAGAGTACATCACCGTTTCACCCAAATTCACTTCTCGGCTCTCTTGGTGACGGAGTTTTGAGACAACAACTACAACTTCCTACCATAAACTGGGATTCGTAATTTGATGAGAATTAATGCTATTTACATCCTACTATTTAAGTCTCTCTAGCTAGCGAATATATTTATACTTAGATATCGTATACATCATATCTATGTATGCCAGTAGTTGAATTATGAAGCTCTCAGTATTAGATTTTTTCTTTGCAACTTAAGCCAGGTATCCTATCCTTGATTTTCTTGGACGCAAGTATACTTATTTAATTAACTCTGTTGTTGGTACTCTTGTTTACAATATTCATGCATGCATATCTGTAAATTAATATGTCATGTATATAAACAGTAAACAAATAAAAATAATTTTTTAATTCACAATGAGTTACTAAAAACTACTAAAATAATTTATCCTTTGAGAACATGATCTAACTTTCTACTCAACACCTTTTATATATTTCTCAATTATACAGATTCTTTTGAAAACATTAAAATTAATGAAATGCCTTTATGCTTCTTTATGATCAGGACTCAGACCTAACTTTCCTTTTTGTGCATTGCCTCACCCGTTCTTTGTAATGCATTATCTAATCTTCTTTACCGTTTTCTCCTCCTTTTTAATCCCAATTAGCAAATAATGATTTATAAGTAATTTGAATTGATTTCTCTATAGAATTTATTTCAATAAAATTTGTCACGCTCACTGCTACAATGTTACAATTTACAAGTACAATGCACTCGTTGAGATATAGGAATAAAATATATTTTACTCAATTAAATTGATTATTTTTCCTTCCCCATAAGTAGCCCAAATTCAAGGTTTCTCTTAACTAAGAAATTTTACTTTTATATTGCGTTGATAGATAAAAAGAACCTATGTGATTATTTATATGCCTTACTGCCTTCGATTCATAAAATTAATTAGGACTCTACTCAGATTTTGTGCCAAATTATTATCGATAAAAAAGTATTATAAAATTGAATAGTAATCAAATATTTAAGGAGTGAAAAAAAAAAGAAAGCATATTGAGATTAGTGTATTGATAGGAAAATAAATTACTAAACTCTATAACAATGTTTTCTTTGGTATAAAAATAAGATCCTGTAACAATATTAAAGTTGAAATGAAATCTACCAACATCTAATTACCAAACTTTTCAAATTACAAAAGCTGTATACGTAAAATAGAAAAAAATAAATGAAGGATAAAAACCAAAATTCGAACACTTACTGATGTCTGTAGGTCTGTGCGCCACTCCCTCTCAACGATATTCTTTCCTTAAACCCACCACTCCAAATGAATTCTAAGTCACCACCGAGTCTTCTTTTTGTTCCTATTAGAACTAACCACTCAAACAATAATGAAAATAATCATAAATAATAACGCAAATATATAGATCGATGACATTATGTACATAGAATTATTATATTATAGACATGGAGACAAAAGCAATATTATAGAGAAAGAGATAATATGATATTTGAAGTAAGAGTGGATGTCAAATTTCACATTAAAAAATGAAGAAGAAGGGATTAAATAATTTATAAGTCTATATAAAAGATTATTAATCAATTTTTAACTAGTTTTATTAGGACATATAGTTCTCTTAATTAAATTCAAACTTGACTTGTTCAGATAATCTGAACACATAGTATTTTATGAATAACCTCAGAATAAACCTTCTAATTTGGTTCCACGTTAGAGAAGAAATAAGAACTGTAGATCAGATATGACTTTGATGAGGATATTAAGGATTTAAGGACGAGAGATTATGCCATCCTACATAAGAATGAGCTTCAAATCCCATACTGGAAAGAAGGAAGAGAGAAAATAATTCATAAGTGCACAAGAAAAACTCCTAATTAAGTCCTAACTAATTATTTTTAGGTATATAGTTCTTTTAAGTTCTAAATAGGATTATTATTAAGTCCATTTGAACTTGGAATGTTATAGATAAACACTATAATTTATAATGGCTTGTTTCTCTAAAATTTTGAATTCTCTATTTATTATTCTTCCATAAATTAAGAGAAACCTACTACAACTTGTATTTTTAAAGACACATGATAAGCCTAACAATCATTTATATTTAGAATTCTCCTTAAACCAACTCTAGACTTAGAATTACACAATCTTAAGAGTTAAGATACACTCTGCATAAAGTTTTTTTTTTTTTTAGTTTCCCACAAGATGTCCTAGGAGGGCCTCAATTATGGGAAGACACCTTTAAGCCATGCACACCAAGACTAATCCCCGCTCGAGCCGAATAAGTTTCTTGCGGGAGGCAAAGCTCTGGTTCCAAGTTTAAAATAGCTACATATATAAGAACGGTTTGAACCCGCTACCTCACTTAACCCAGGAGAGCCCCTTACCAACTTACCTGCTCTAGGGTTCTGCATAAAGCTTTTTACTCTATCAAATAATATTTTAGTTGTAAAAACAAACACTTTTATACTCTTCCTGTTTTTATTTCTCCTCTTTCTTTTAGAATTTTGGAAAGTTTTTTATAATTATTTTCCACTTTCTAACTATTTTAGTTTAATATTTTTAAAATGACTCTTTGAATTCTAATTTTCACTATTGCTCGTTTGTTGATTAAGCAAAGAGTTACTCCTCTTAGTTTCTTCTTTGTCCCTCAAACCTTCTTTTATGTTTCAATATTTCGGTATTTTATCAACTTATTATGAGGATATGAATGCGTATTAAAATATTTCAAGTTGTTATCTATATCTTAAAACAATAATTTGAAGAAGATCATGATCTCATCATATCAAATTCTTGATCGTGATCTCATCATATCAAATTCTTTCACACTTTTACTTCCACCCTTGGCACCTAACACAATCAATCAAAGTTCATTAATAATTTTTATTTTTATCGAAACATTAATAATGAATTCACTTGATCTAACAACTTTCTAAACTTATATTCTTAAAAATATTAAAATTATGAGAGGATTGATTTTCTTAACATCTAAAATTAATAATTAACTAGTCACTTGATTAACTTGCATTGTAATTAATATTTTTCAACCTTCTAACTACATAAAATGGTCAGAATAGTTAATTAATCAATCAAGTAATCGTTAAATTATTTAATTGGTTAAATTTTCAAATACACATACACACACTTTTGTATATGAAAAATTATATATGATGGCCTCAATCTACCAAAAAAAAAATTCATACTTGGACATTTTAAAACCACTAGGATTTAAACGCCACAGTATTTGAGGTCTATCCATACTTTGATATTATCAGCCTAAAATGATGGTGGTGTAAGTTTCACCGTTATCATTAGAGACTCGATGATTCAATGGAAGAGGGGCTAAGACGTTAAGAATCTAATTTTTAATAAAATTGAACTTTGTAATTCGGAAGTCTCTTCCCATGCATCAAAATTATGAATTTACCGCTAACGACGAAATGGTTATTCCATGACAGAATGGCCTAGTTATTAGATAGGTTCTTCTGCTGTTCCGAAAAGTCCACGTGGGGTACATGCGATATAGCTTTTAAGACAATGTCCTACGCGAAATTGGTGTCATCAGGTCATTGGGCCTCTAGTACTGCTTTGATTTAATACGCTGTAACCACCCTGTCTATTAAATCTCAGTCATTTATTTATGTGAATCTCGTGTCTATTTATGTGTGTCCCGCATAAATGAATTATTAAGATTCAAATAAACGGAATATGACAGGGTAATAATGGACAGAAGATCCTACTCTATCCTATCCTGGCCATTGAATCTCAGCTATCTATTTATGTGGGTCTCGTATTTATTTATGTGAGTCCCGTATAAATGAATGGTTAAGATTCAAATGAATAGAATAGGACAGGGTAATACTGAAGAGAGAATCCAGACTCCATCTAGCCTCAGAGCCTCGTAATTTTGTCTTCCAATCTTAGGATCCTAAGGATACGAGCTGTCACGTTCCGACAAGAAATGGTACTTAAAGAGATCTGTATTGCTGCATCGATTCTTAATTAATGTAGGTAGCATGGTAAATAAGGAATACTAAAACAGGAGTAGAAAGTCGCATTAGTGTTTTTGGTTTAGTTTTTTTTTTTTTGATTATAAGGGAGATACAGAAACCTTAACTAACTAAATGGGGAAGAGACACTCTCGAAATATCCTCTAAGATGATAGATAGATAACCCACAGGTAGGTTTTGAAATACATGGATGCCAAGTTCTAGTGAAATGGCATAAGTAGCTAACAAATCTGCAACTCGATTAGCCTTGCGATACACATGTCTAGCCTTCACAACCCATTTAACAAAATGATAGAAATGCTGCTTAAAGAGATCTGTATATTGCTGCATCGATTAAGATTAATGCAGGTAGCATGGTAATAATGTAATGATATAGCTAATTAATTAATTTTTTGTGGAGAGAAATATGTTTAATTTTGGTTTTTGACCAAAAACTAATTATTTATGTTATAAATTACATCATTTAATTGTAACGGTTTGTTGACGAAGTGAGAATCCTTCACATGCGACATATAAGAAAAAGCTTTGTTTCCAAGTTATCCCTATTGTCCAGTTACAAAATTAAGTATTTATGATAAGTATACTGAGAAATTTATTTGTCCTTTTCCTCCAAGAATAGATACTAATTTATTAATTGGGTCATTTAATTAGCTTGGTACAAGGATTTGATTCCTTTTTGTTGGGTGGCATTGCTCCCATAGTGTAACATCCCCTCACCAATTGCTATGAATAGGAGTGTATAAGTGAATAGTGACATATGCATGCATTCATATATGCACATGCATAGTAGATAAGTGAATATTGCACATGAAATGTTTGTACATGCATACATGACATTTTCCCGGTTTTTGGATTGTGATTAAGTGAGCTAAATAGGAAAAGTGTCTTAAGTGTTTTAAAATGGTAATTGGAGAG
>JAOQMQ010000002.1:20822591-20835827 GCA_027563845.1 Erythroxylum subrotundum
TTTAGTAAGTCAGTCAGAGCCAATCAGGGCACAGGGTCTCGGAAATGGGCCATCAGTCAGGGCTCATTACACCGGGATCGTTGGGCCTCGAAAGCGGGGTCCGACATCTCACGTCCATGCAAAACATGTCATAGTCATGAGTGATGCTCACGACTATGTCAAGCTTCTTGTTTGGTCGTGAGCTCTTCTACAGTCTTCTTTTTCGTGTTTTCAACATATAATCATCATCTTCATGCATTTTCTTGTCTTTACTTATTCTAATCTTTCTCATTCTTACTCCAACAAGACAAAGGATTGTGAATATTCAGAAAACAACTCAAAGATGGTGCTTCTGATTCACTTTAGTTCTTTCGCTTCCAAATTGTACCTAAAATTAAATATGAATTAAAGTGAATGTCTTAAACATTTCGTATTATTAAACACTAAATGTTATAAAATAAATTCATAACTAATTAAGCACGTATCAGCAGTTAAGGGAAAGCTCCCTACAATTGACGGATTACATAAGTATTTGAACATCCCTGATAAATGTTATCTACGTAGAAGAGATATAGAATCTATAAATCTTCTATTTTAGTGCTCCTACTCAAATAGGGCATGGAAAACTATGATGTAGAAATGTGAATTGCATAATCCACCTGAATCTTAACAAGAGATAATCGCATGAAACATTAGAACCATGGTTTTGAAAACCGGACCGGACCGACCGGTCCGATCGGTGACCGGTCGGCAGTCCGGTCCGGTTTATCCTTCAAAACTAGTATGTAATTGGACCAGTCCGAACCGGTCAAAACCGGTCAATTTGACCGGTTTTGACCGGTTCGACCGGTCCGGTCTGACCGGTCTAACCGGTCCGACAATTATTTTTTTTTATTTTTATTTTTATTTTAATTGTTATATATTTTTAAAATATTTTTAATATTATATATAATTATATATAATTATTGCATAATTATTACGTCACACCGGTTCGACCGGTGGTTGAACCGGTCGAACCGATCAAACCGGTGACCAGTAAGATTACCGGTCCGATTTTCAGAACATTGATTAGAACAATAGATAACACTTAAATTAAGGGAAGGAGTTACAAAATAGCTCAATCTTACATGGTCATGGCGATGAGAGGAATGCAGGTGCCTTCAAAGATTCATAGCTCCATCTTACATGATCAAATTCAACCTTTTAATGGATAAATATATTAATTTTCTTAGTACACTGCAGCTCGTGATCCACGCTGGATGGTGATCGTCATGATTACTTTTTGGTGCTTCGGCAAGATTGAAATCGTCAGCATTTCTGTGCACTGACGTAGATAAGTAAATGGAGTGTGAACCGCAAAATGGATACAGCGGATCGGCATCACATTTTGGCCTATTTAATCAATTTCAGCGTGATTGCAGCTCAGAAACTGATGATTGACTCGTACATGCGAGACACGTTCAGTCCTCAATATTTGTAGTCTTGCTTTCCTGTCATCATCGCACCTCGTGGTCCCCGAAAAACTTCTCTTTCTTTGCTGACGAATGAATGATCCCAGTTCGTTCGACTAGATACAAATTGTTTCTTAATTCGTTATACTCTTCTTTACAAAATTTTTAAAATAAAAATTTCTAGTCAATATATTACTTTAAATTTTGAATTGGACATTTTTCAGGATATGCAATAATTAATTTGTTAGTGTTATAATTGAAAACGATTCAATATACATTAATTTAAAAGTAAAGTCTAAATAGATGGAAAAATGAAAAATAGTAATAATTTATGATGAACTAATTATCAATTTTTATTTTTTAAAAAAATTATGATTTGTATATAATAAATATACAAATCAATTAAATCTATAAGACTCCTCAGCTTATTTTTCTAACTCCTATAAATTAGATTAAGATATATACAAAGTAACTCTACTTAAAATATAATTATACTCTTTTCATTATTTAATATTTTTCCTTATTATTTCTTATATATATTATATAAATAAGGATTAGTTTTACTTAACTTATTTATATTTTTATGACAAATTCTATACCATATTCTTAATTTTTCTTCTTTTCTTTTTAAGTTTGAATATACTCCAATAAAATGTCATCTGCAGGTCACATCCCGTCAATATCCTTACAGCTAAGTACCCGTTACATTCATGGAACATGCAGGCGTACGTTACATTCACGGAACGTGAACGTCACAAAAGTGAAAATTTTTACGGCCACAATTGTATATAGAATATAACCACACAAATGAAGCCCACGGAAGATAGTAACAGCGTTATCGCTATTTGCTGGACAGCTACATTATGAAATTTCAACATTGACGGCATAATATATTTTACATAATTATATTCCTTCTCCAGTATATGGGCATAATACGTTTAACATACATTGTATCCTAAAACGTGTTTGTTTGATATATCTTGTTTGTTTAAAGTGTCAGATTTAGGTCTACTTCGAGACAATTCTACATAAATTAAATTCAGACTTGCACATTTTTTCCGTTGGATACATAGGTGGTATATTATTAATTGAATTGTAGAGCTTAATTAATACGCCTAAGATATTTCTATATGCTAGATAAATTTTAGGATTGACGGACGTATAACTTTATGCTGCTTTTATATTTAAAACAATTAGCATCTAGCTAGATCACGAGTGAGTTAGCCTAACAATTGAAATTACACTGCCGAAAATTTTATGATTAACTTTCGCTTTCGTACTTACACAAGTCTTAGTCAATCTAATATTTTAAATTTTAAATTGGTTATCTTTTCAAAAATTAAAAATGTATTGATGAAATAAAGAATAAGAGTTAAGTTCATACTTATTTGCTAACTAGTATTAACAAACTTATCTTAATGTGAAAGTGCAAGCTTAATTTAAAGGCAAAACTATAGAAAGCTAAATAAATAAGATTTCCAACTAACTAATCATTAGACAACAGAGCAAGGTGACATTTGAGGTCTTATTACAATTTCTTCAAAGGAGCTTGGAGAGGCTATAGTATACGGAGTGCACTCCTTTTTGAGTTCATCGTGTAAAGGCGTCGAGGATAAAATTCTTAAGATGGCATGGACTATTTCTAAGTTATGAAATTGCCAAACTTGAGTTGAGACTGACGAATAGACTTTCGTTAGAATGTCTTTGATTTCTCTCCCTACATAGACCATTTATTATGCTACTTAGTAATATTTTATAAACAATGAAGTAACCATCACCAGTTCTCTTCCTAAGGTAATTAGCTCTTAAAGGTACGTTGATCATCCTAAAAATATTGAAGAAATTTCTAAACATATATGATGTTTGTGTTTTCTACTATTAAGAATAGGAATTAATGGAGCACTTCTTTTTAAAATGACTCATTTGGGAAAGAATCCAACACTTATGTAATATCACTTGCCTAACTTCAAGCTAGTAGGAGTTAATATATAGATGATGCCTTAGGTAGAGAACTAGTGATATTACACATATATGTTTGTGGATTTCTTCAATATGACTAAGGAGCTTAGCTTATCTTTAAGAGCTAACTAGAAGATAAAAGAAGCTTTTCTCTATGCTTGTTGAACCATACGGGCTTATACTATATAAAGTTAGGAGTTTGATCTCTTAAGATATATCTGTAAGAGATATTTGAGAAGTAACTTAATTAATGTCTGCACAAAGTAATGGAGTTCTCCTGGTAGAGTTTAGTGTGACACTTAGGATTTGATTTAGCTCGTGATGATAGAAAATAGGACATCAAAACTAAAAAAAAAGTTGGAAATTCTTGAAATCTCTAAAAACTTTACTCTAGATTGATAAAAATCCACTCCAAAGGGGTTTCCTTGGTTGTTTCTTCTTCCTTTATCATTCTAAGGTGTTTTTTTAGCATTTTATGCCTCATCCCTTATCTACAACTTAATCTTATCTTTTTAATTTCAAATTTTGGATACAAAGAGATACACAGGCATTAACGTGGGTGTGTTAATGATCGTGTAGCTCAAATTTAGCGCGTAAGGCTTTTTAGAGCCAACATGTGTATAGAAATGGATGTGTACCATCAACATGGCCTTCTCATAATTAATAAGTATGTGTTGCTAATCTACATAAGAGTATACTACAAGAAATCCTCGAAATGACTCCAAACTCTCTTGCACGACTATATACACCGTTTGTACTTTATAAATCAAAATAAAAAGTTCCAAATTGCTCTAAACTTGTCCAAATTCGTTCTTTGTTGCTCCAAGTGAGTGAATTAAGCCTAAAATCAAAATATAAATAACTTAAGAACCAAAATCAATTAAAAAAAATTGATAGGTGTATATTGAATCACGCTTTTGTGGGTAGTTTAGTGTGTGTTGAGTTGTTATTTTGACTGTTTAATGCGTGTTTAGTTTAGAATTGTATTAATTAATAAATATTTGTGTTTTAAGTGTTTTGTAGGTTGGAATATGATGTTGAGCTTCAATTTTATATTTATGAGGTGTCTTGATGTGTTTGTTAGTGTTTCAGGGCAATTGGAGGAGATTCGGATAAGACCTGAGAAATAACCCAGAGCCACAATCGTGACAGAAACAACACCAAGGAGCCACGATCATGGAAAATATGCCACGATCGTGACAGAAGATGGTGTAGGGAGCCACAATTATGTTGTTATAGGCCACAATTGTGACAGAAGCAAAAACTCCCAACCACGATCATGCCACTAAGGGCCACGATCGTGGCCTGCATAATAGATACGCGGACAACAATCTTGACTTGAGTTTTTGAGAGATTTTTTGGACCTTTTAGAACCAGAAAAGGCCCTAGGGTTGTTGTAATTGGAAATACTATATAAGACTTAAGAATGTAACCCTAAGGGAGCTTCTACGTTCTGCCACTTTTGGAAAGTTCAAGAAAGAGAGAAGAGAAGAGAGAGAGAAGAGAAAGAGGAAGAAGAGGAAGAAGAACCAGGTCCTGACGCTGTTGCTTCCTAGATTAGGTGATCTCCTGACGTTGCTGCCTTTTTGGATTATTCGATCCACGTTCTATTTCCTTTCCATTTCATTTTTGTTCATTTAATGTATAAGATTAAAATAGATTGTATGATAATGGGTTTTGGATTATTGACGATGTTCTAACTCTTATTTCAGGATTTTACTTTGATTTAATGTTAATATAGTCAATTTTGCATTTTATTGATTGGGTGTTGTGATTAACTTTGATTTTGGCATTTTACGTAACAAACCAAGAGGGTAAGATAGATTAAAATGATTGGATTGAGTAAATGAGGGTTAGGCAATCCAATAAACTATATAGTTAATCATATCGATTTTTGGGCAGAGAGAGATTTCGTATGAGACCTGGTAGTTTAGACCTAGTGCAACATTAGTTTGCTAATTCCCTTTTGAATGACAAATTACCAATATTACAAGGAATTGTAAAACTCCTTAAATCTTTGATTGTTTGGGATAACTTGTTTTTTAAGATCGTGGAGCCCTTATCACTTAATATCACAATCTATAATTCCTCAAGTCTCTTCTTGTTAGAAAGAAAATCCTTTAAGTACTTGACATACTTTAGTAACTATAAAACATAATTCTCTATTAGGACTTTTTAACCACATCCTTCTTTGTCTCCTTTTCTTTCTTTTTCTACTTCTCCTCTTCCTTCTTTCCTTATACATGAGATTTTTTCTCTTCAACTTTCTACTCCTCAAAGTCATCACATTCACCTGCTCTCGTGAGGTTGGCTCAATATTGGTAGGGAAAGTTCATGATTGCCTTTCAGAGATAATTTTAATAAGTTATCAAACATGATTTTTCAAATTTTCAATGGATTCTTTTTAATTTCAAAGAGATGTTTTAGTACTTTAAAAGAGAGTCTCAAATGCATTAATGAATTTTCTTATAAGCTTCTCAAGACTTGATCTTTCTGCTTGATGATGTTGTTATTGAAATCTAGGAGAAGCTTGATTAGTCTAAAAAACTTAAGATCATATCTTTATCTTAGATTATAATCGATACTGCAGGGATAACTTTAAGAAAAATTCCATATAAAAATAACTTACTCAGTCAAATATTCTATAGTATAATGCATTTATAATTGGGGTGTCCCCCATCATAAATGTAACAATTCATCAAAAATGATGGTTATGCTATCAAACTCATGCTATCAATGTTAATGCATAAGCTATCAAACTTATGTTATCAATATTCTTGGTCAAAGCTTCTAACTTCGTTGTTAATATGGTTACCATATAAACACCATGAATACCACCTAATTTTAGTTTTGTCCTTGGATTCCCTTACTAGTAATTATTCGCAGATATGTTTTCAATCAACTATTGTAAAATTCTCAAGAGTTTTAAATTTGGTAGTCCTACTCGAAGATGATTAATTAATTGCTTTGATGGATAACTTAATCCATTATAAAATGTTTACATATTTAGTCCCAAAATTAAGTTTATGGTGTGGAGATTTCCTCAACAAATCCTTCAATCTCTCCTAAAAATCATATAAAATTTCACTCTCTAATTATTGAAAGAAGAAGGTGTCATTCCTAAGTTTTACGATTTGTGCTGAAGGAAAATACTTGGCTAAATACCTTTCAACGGGACTAATACAGGTGGTAATGGATTTAGGAGAAAGAGACTTTAACCATGATTTAGTTTTATCACATAATGTAAAAAAGAACAAAATAATTAAATAGCATTCTCTAAAGCTCCATTTATTTTAAAATTATCGCAAATCTCTAAAAAGTTAACAATATGTGCATTTAGATATTTACTTAATAAGCGATTAAATTGCATAAGTTATTAAAACATCTATATTATGTCAGATTTGATTTCAAAATTATTGGAATCTACCATTAGTTGAATAAAGCTAGATCATGTCCCTACAAACAATGGTTTAGTATAATCTCCTATAGGACATTGTTCACCTTGTCTTTCCATTATGCTTGGTGCTTAAATTCTAAAATTCTACCAATAAGCACAAGATCAAGAAAGATATATCTAAAATAAATAAATGTGAAAAAAATAAATGATTAGATTAATTAAATAAAATATTCCTAATATCCTAGTCCTCATCAGAAGCATCAAAAACTTAAATGTGTGATTTGCAAATTCGATCAAAATAATGCTAAAGATTACTAGATAAGTACATATATCATTCTTATAGTATATTATAGGGAATATGAATGTCGATACCATGTGAGCTACAAGTATCCTTACTAATCTATTTCCATCATCTAATATAACAAAACAAATGATTGACTTAAAAAGAGAACACTAACTAAATTAGTCTGAAGTACCCAACTAAATCAATAAACAATACTTAAGCAACTAACAGACAAATAAGAATCAAATTTAGAATCCCCTAGAACCTTTCTATGGTTACGTTTATCTTGATTCAATTTTTAATTGTAGTTTTTTGGATCCATAGAAATTTTAAAATTATAACCATATTATTTCTTGAGACATACAACCCATGTTCCTAACTTGTTTGAATAAAATCCTTTATAATCAAAACCCCTAAGAAAACTTTAACTTGTTCTGTAAATTTCCTTGATAGATCTAACTTTAACTTAGAAGATTTATATGGTCCTATATCTAGGATTCCATATAACTCTTATTATTTTATATGGTCCTATATCTAGGATTCCATAAAACTTTTATTATTCATACATGTTTTTTTTTCATACATATGATTTTTCAATCCCCTATATATGAAATAAAAAATGAATAAAAATTCTAGCAATTTCAAATTAATCACAATAAGTAATCATGAACAATTTGTTATAGAACTCAAGCCTTTCACTAAAATCAAAGAATTAATTAAAAAAAAGTTCTAGGATTCATCCCATCTAGATATTTGCCAATTTATTTTATAACGACGGAAAAAAAAAGATAAAAGAAGTAATTCTAATAAATTCTTGAAATTTTAAAGTTCTTAGTTGAATCTTTTTGGAATCCTCTTCTCACTCCTTAAAGTTGCCTTGTTCTTATGTCAAAACTCTTTAGTTCAACTGCAATGATCTATTTCCAAATGATGTATGGTATAAGAATGCATTAACTTGTTCTGTAAATTTCCTTGACAGACTTGACTCTAATTATAATATTTATATGGCCCTATCTTTATAATTCTATGTAACTCTTATTATTTATACCATGATCCATTAAAACATATGACTTCTTAATCCCTAAATATGAAATCTAATATTGGACCAAGACACATGAATAATTTGTCATAGAACTTGGATCTTTCATTAAATAAAAGAATCAATATAAGGAAATAGTGTTAGTATTCATCCCATAAAGATTTATCCCAACTTAGTTAATGCTAAGGTAAAAGAAACTAATAAAATTCAAGAAAGATAAAAGATAAAAGAAATCATTCTCATGGATTCTTGAGGTCCTTAGTTGAATATTAATAAAATCTTCTTCTTACTTTCCAAAGTTGCTTTATTCTTGTGTTAAGACTCCCTAGTTCAACCAAAATGTTATGTTCTCTAGTGATGTCTAATCTCCCTTTTTTTTAATTCCAAACGTTATCTCCTTTATATAAGAAAACTATAAAAATTCAAAACACTATAACTAGCATGGGTCCAACATACCCTTATGTTTGTCCCCTATTGCTCAACTGCTCTATAAACATAGTTTTCTTTTATAAACAAACACGACTAAAACAAATACAATATAAGTCCGTATTTGGCTTATATTGCTTCCCACCTTTTTTTATGAAAAAATCATTTCTAATATGGGTCTCCAACATAAATTTGTGAGGGGTTAACGTTGCTTGACATCTAAGATAGGATGGATATGATGTCATGTTCTAAGCTATGTTTCCTCCCCCTCTAGAATTATGACAAAATTTGCTCCAACTTAACTCCAATTTGTGTGAATTCATTCCTTCTTCATTTGAGAGTTAAAACAAGATATGAAAATAGAATATAGGCCACACTGAGTATCAAATCTAATAAAAACCATTCAAATATAAGCAAAATGCTCTTAAAATTATACTAAAACATAGTCTATTTAATACCTAACCTTTGACCTTTGTCCTTTTTTAAAAAATTTTGAGTTTTGAATTATTTAATTTACTAGATTAAGTTCATCATTAGCCGCTAATCAAATGATTTACTTGGAGCATATGATTATTGAGCACATGTAAAAAAAATTCATAACACAGTTGAAAGTAACAATTGTGAATTTTTCTACTTCTAAAAAAGTCAGAAAGAGAGTAATTATATCTTTTTTTATCTTCAAATTTTCAAAAAATTGCAAATTTAGTGTTATAAGACATCAATAAGAAAATATTATAAATAAAAAAACATATAATATGTATTATATTAATTTAATAAAATAATGGTTAGCTTAAGAAAAATTGTCCAATTAATAAGATAAGTCATATATGGTGTTAAATCTCTAACTTAATATCAAATAATTTAATTAGTCACTTGAGCATTTGATTAATCGTAAGTGCAAAAATAAAAAGACTCGTAATCCGAAAAGATTCTAGTGTCGCTCTCGTCATTTCCGGAGAGCTCACCATGACATGGACAATGAGTTGATAGGTTCCTTTGGTTTTGTCATAAAGTTACAAGATATCTAGCATTTACGTGTGAACAAAAGAAAAAAAATGCCTACAAAATGGCAAATTTTCGTTTGGTTTTGTCCTAAAGTTACATGATATCTAGCATTTATGTGTAAACAAAAAAATTATGTCGACAAAATGGCAAAATTTTCAGGATAGACCGAGCAACTTGCATTATAGAGAATTGAAATGATATAGATAGGTGATGTTTGATTAGAAATATTGCCCTTTTTCTTTATGAAGTCCAAAAAAACATATTAAGATTGTAGGTCATCCACGTAGAAGTTTACACGTCATAGAGCTAATGAGTCACCAAGCTATACCTAAAGTTATGTTTGGTTGGACATAAGATTTTTAATGTAATGTAATGGTTCATAATGGAATGAAATATAAATGGATGTAATATTAGAAAATTGTTGTTTGGAAGGGATGGAAGGGTTCATAATATAATATAGTGAAATATTATTTAGAAGAAGGGTTTATAATGTAATATAGTGAAAAGTTGTTTATCATTTTACATTCCATCCTAAACCCCCCAAACTGGAGATTTATCATTTTTATTGTTTAAGATAGAATGACATGTAATATAAAACTCTCTTCTTCCATTTCATTCCATTATAAACTCTTCTTCCAAAAGATGAAATAATATTACATTCCATTCCATTTCATTAAAAAACCTAACCAAACACAGCCAAAAGTCAGCACCTAGTGATTGTTTCGCAAACTCATGACCCATGCTACTTGTATCTTCAAACATATTTGAAGTTGGTGATTTTGAAAAATTAGTCGTAATCTAATCACGGACGTACCCGAAAATTATTTTTTTAATAAATTTTCAATTAGATCTTAATAATCAAATAATTTGAAAAACACAAATCTTAAAAGTAATTGAATTGTACTAGATTCCTATTGAAGCCTTTTTCAAGGCGTCAACTACAAGATAATCAAGCATCCAGTCTCTAACAGTATTAACAAAGTAGAGAAAAAGAAACTTAACTTTGAGAGGAATTAAAAATGAGTGCTATGTCCCCTATGTTTATTTCCTATAAATAGAAAAAAATTAGGGTTTTATTTTTATTCAAATTAAATATTCTAATCATAATTAAAGTCAAATTTTAATGATAATTTAATTTAATTTTAATAAAATTAAATATCTCATATTTGATCCCTAAGGTTTTTGAAACTCCACAATTAAATCCAACTTTAATTAAATTGAATTTTTAACTGCTCTTTATGTGTTAATTATAATTTAATTTAATTTTAATAAAATTAAATATCTTATATTTGATCCCTAAGGTTTCTTAAACTTCACAATTAAATCCAACTTAAATTAAATTAATTTTTTAACTACTCTTTATGTGTGACTAATTAGGTTCCTCATATGTTGACAATAACTATAAATTATAATTATAATTATAATTATAATTGGATAAATTCAAGCTCTTCTTAATTTAGTTTTAATTCTTCAATAGTTTAACTCAACACCATGCACGGTTGTGATATATAATTTAATTTTTTTCATCATTTAATAGTCTAATTAGACCTAGAGGGTAGATATAGTGTCTACTTTTATCAAATCCAATCATCTTAATTGGTAAATAATTTATATTTGATATTTGAAAATACCTTTTCAAATGTCATTTCACTCTAGTAAGAGAATACTTTAAATCACTATTAATCATAAGCAGTGGACCATTATCTCTAATTATTTTAGAGTAACAAATCTTTTGTTAACTTACTATAATATATCTATATGGTTTATATTATACCCAAATACTACTGATTGAGTTACTATAAATAGGATAGGTCATAAGTAGCATCAAAAGACGGTAATTTCTATATGAGATACTTTGATAATTTTAAATCTAAGAATCAATTATATAACAATCATTAAAAAGAAATTTACAGACACGTAAGTAATATTTCATACGGGTTCATCATATTCAAATTAGTTTAGTTAACTTATTCGTTAATAAGTACATATACATTTGTTTAAGTATCTTGATACTTTTATTTATAAGATTAAATGCTTTTTTTCATAAAAAGGAAACATAACATGTGTTAGTTTTACCGTTTTATCAATATCTCATCTCGATAAAACTACAACTAGAAACAATTTAAAAATAATACATAAATATAAGTTGAATATCATAATTATAATCTCGTCATGATTTCAATTTTACATTAATTTTTTAGAAATTTTATCTTTAATATTAAAACATTTAATGTAATTAATATAACAAATAAAGATAAAAAAAATTAATTAAAATAATAATATTATATATATAATTACAATTGATTACAAAGGCATAAACTAACAAGTAGGAAGAGTATAACCCCATCCGAGTATTGTTGACAGTCCAATGAAAGAGATCAAGTAGAGAGCCTTACATTTAAGAGCTGTAACTACCTCGTAACGATCACAGAGAATTTTCAAATAAAATGCAGAAATTTTAGCAAATCTTGCTCACGTGGGGCTGCTGCTCTACTCTCTAGCCGTCCATTCAATAATTGGAGACTCTATATTTGGGATTCTCATATTCGACATTTCAAACCACAGACGTGTGAGACTCTTTGCCAAGCAGTGTCGCTGTGTGTCGCTGTTTCAATTCTCTTCCGGACCGTTCGTCTGTTCTCTTGTGAAGACCCCAGTCAATGTTTTGAATTTGCTAAGCAATCGCGGTCAGGACGTTCTATAATTGAGCTCCCCGTGTCATCCTGCATCTTGGGGTTACGATCTCATTCATTACTGAAATGGAGGATCAAACATATATGTTAGAGATAAACACGAAGCATTCTATGTACTGATCACCTTCTACTCCTCTGTAATTTGAAAAAGCAAGCATGGTTATTTCTAGTTTGTACAGCAGGTTCAAAAAAGTAATTTAAATTTAAATTTAATTTTAATTTACATTTAATAGCAACATTAACTTTTAAAAAATCAGTAAATTTTTGTCTACAGTAAGCCTCAGAAAACAATTTATTGTTAAAGAGCAATAACGGTGTCGTATTTGTCTCTCAAATACTATAAATTCTATTTTCAAACTAATGAGTACAATCCATTTTTATTCTTTTAAAATATTAAAAATAACTCACCCAATTTTTTATACATAGACAAAAAATAAGAAAAGAAAGTGTTAATGTGATTATATATGTATGTACATGTGTGTCTCTGTCTATATATATATATATATATATATATATATACTACAAGTTAGTCTTTATTGAATTGAAGAAACAACGATTAGACAAGTATTTTCTTTTTGTAGTTTTTTGTCTTCCAACTTATGGTTGAGATGATATGTAACGTCTATTTCAAAATAAGTATCAAAACTGTTCGTATTTACGTAGGGGGCCCAATAATTAGTAGTAAAGGAGCAACTTTGTATTGTCTTTAGTAGTAAAAGAGCAACTTTGAATTTTCTTTATAACTGTGCATGGATTGAACGTATGCCAAATAGTTGCGCCCTCCAACGCCAAAAATAGTCTGTTGATTAGGACTTCTATAAACGGAGCACAAGCGTGAACATATGCGAAATAGTTCCGCCCAACAATTTCACGTTTTTCCCGTAACCAAAATCTAAAATAGCCTTATCATCAGGACTCCTATAAATGGAGGACTTGCCCGTTGATGGATACTCCAAGCTAGAAGGAAACAGACAAAGCATAGTTTCGTAGTATTTTCTATCCTT
>JAOQMQ010000002.1:20868192-20878464 GCA_027563845.1 Erythroxylum subrotundum
AAGGCATGTCTTGAAATCAAAGATATGGTTATTACCTTAATCCTTAAAGTATTCGAGTTTGGTAAGCTCCTTAAAGCTATCAACAAAACTTTCATTTGTTTGATTCCAAAAATACATAATCCTAACTCCTTTTGTGGCTATAGACTTATTTCAAGCTGTATTTTTGGTTTACAAAATTGTTTCTAAATTGCTTGCCAAAATATTGAAGAGAGTACTAGATCTAATGATCAATACAACTCAAATTACATTCTTGAAGGTCTATATATTGGGATAATATTATATTATCATAGGAGTTATTCAAAGGATACTCTAAAATGAGTTTCCCATCTAATTGTGAAATTAAAATATGTCTACATAAAGCTTATATTTCCTTGAGCTGGAACTTTATTAAGCAAGTGTTTGAGGCATTCAATTTTTCTCTCAAGTATAGGAAATGGCTGAGCATGTGTTACACATCTCCATCATATCTAGCCCTGGTGAATGGGGAACCTTCTAAATGGTTCCAAGGTAAAAAGGGCAAAAGAAAAAAGGATCCATTATTCCTTTATATCTTATACTATGTATGGAGGTGTTTTCTCAGCTTTTGAACTTCAATATATCCTAGGATCTAACTTTCCAATTCCATTATATATGTAGGAAATTGAAAATTTCCCATCTCTTTTTAGTTGATGATCTATTGTTATTTGCCAAAGGATATGATAAATGCGTATTTCAATTAATGAAAACACTTAAGACTTATAAGGATCTCTAAGGACTAGCTATCAACAATTAAAAAAAAAGCTTCCTCATTTTATCAAAGAGCTAGTGGAAATTATGGCTATGTAGATAAAATATCCTTGCTTTGTCTACTTAGGTCTGCCTATAACCTCTACAAGATCGTTATACAAGGAATATGTGCCCTTGATAGAGAAGATCCAAAAAGGAATTTTCTTCCAGGGTAACCATCACTGATCACCAGCAGATGGAGCTCTTCTTATCAAATCAGTAATTTACTTAATGTAGGTTTATTGGAATTCCTTCTTTTTTTTTTTTGCTAAGGGGTTCATCAAATCATTAGAGAAAATAATTTTGCAATTCATTTATTCTGGGATGAGTAACAAAATTTATAAAGCCAAAGTTAGTTAGCAATAGGTTTGTGAAGACAAAAGGAAAGGTGGACTAGGAGCTACATTAGTTAAGCTCTATAATAAAGTCTCAAAAGGAAAGAGAATTAAAGAATTCTAACTTGAAAGGAATCGTTATATGTACATTAGTTGCATGAGTATTATTTAAAAGGGAAGAGCTCTTAAGAACTCTAGGAAAAACTAAGAAGATCCTAATACTCATTCAACTGTTGAAAGAAAGGATCTCTATTGTGAGTAATATAATTTGCAAGATAGATGATGGTCAGCTAACCTTAATTCACAATAATAACTGGTCCAAGGTATGAATTCTTAATGATTCACAGAGTTGCATGAGTATTATTTAAAAGGGAAGAGCTCTTAAGAACTCTAGGAAAAACTAAGAAGATCCTAATACTCATTCAACTGTTGAAAGAAAGGATCTCTATTGTGAGTAATATAATTTGCAAGATAGATGATGGTCAGCTAACCTTAATTCACAATAATAACTGGTCCAAGGTATGAATTCTTAATGATTCACAGAATATACTAGAAGGACTGGATTAGACTCTAACAAATGATAAAGTCAATTTATGGATAGAAGAAAGTCACTGGAGAAATTATCCATAGGGTTTAGCTCATACTATTCTAGATTATCTTCCTAGTTGTGATAATAAAGATTCTTACTACTAGAAGCACCATGCAGCCAAGATATTCACAAAAGCATCTTATAGGAACATCCTGAGTAGTGAAGGAAAAAAGTGGTATGAAGTAAAATTGTTTGGAATCAAAACCTCCCCTATAAAGTATCTTTTTTCCTATGGCTATTGTTTTGGGAAGAGTTTCCACTCTAGATAACCTTTCTTTTCAAAATATGGTGAACAAATGTTGTCTTTGTAGAGCAATAATAAGGCGTGGATCATTTATTCTTTGAATAAACCTTCTTTAAAGAGATATGGCCTTATTTACTATGGATATATCATATTAACATCGCTGAGGAGAGCCGAAAGACTTTCTCTAACTGGTAGTTGGTTTACATAATTATTTTATTCATAGCCTTTGGAATATACATGTTCATGGTATAGAAAGAAAGGTGTATTAGGTTGTTTAGGGGGAGGAGAAACATAGTTAGATAATTAGAAAATAGGTTATCAACTGGACAAGATAAAATAGTGATGATCAATAACAAAGCTAAGAGATGCAGTGATACTTTCACTTAGGCATGGAGGGTTTAATTCAAATTTAACTTTCTCATATATGAATTTTATTGAAATATTGATGATAATGTAAGAGGAAATGTTTTTCTTTTTCAAAATTAATATAATTGCATTGATTAAGGGATTTTATATATATTTGGAGAAAATAGATGATAAAAACTATGGTACAATATGTGGAGGCTCTTATCTAACTAGATTGGTAAAAAACCTAGATGTTTTTATTCTCTTTCAATCCTAACTGTTAGATGTCGTATAGGTATAGTCAACCTTGAGATAATAAATGGTATAGAAATAGTTAGGAAGTTAAGTAACACTTATGTTCTTTTAGGTAGAAAAGGAACTGAGGTCCTTAAAAAAAAGAGCAACATAGGAGAGAGTGGTGACAGAGTTAGCAGCTAAAGCAGCTTAGGAGGAAAAGACGCTAGAGGAGCCTAGAGAGGCCAAGCCTTCTCCACAACAGCTACTTTGGATAAGGATTGGAAGAATGGTTCACCACATGGAGACCAACATGCATAATTAGAACTATGTTCCATATAGACTACACAGGCATTTAGGAAGAATAAAGTAGTAGTTATATGCTTGCTTCCAACATGTAGAATATACAAAGCCATCTTTATAATCTTTGATGATATCAGAGCAGGACACTAATATTGAGAATTAATATGCTACTGATTAAGCTTTTATTTACCTTTCTAACATTTAAACTTTATACATTTTGAGGATTTTAATATATTCGTGTGATCTTTAACTATATTTTTAATTTAGTTATGTTATTGTTTTTATATTTTTTATTTTATTTTATTTAGTTTTATATTAAGTTCCACTTGATTTTTTTTTATTTTCGTTAGTTGTGTTGTTTCCAAGGTAGAAATAATGTCTAGATGATGATTATAAGTACCTTGGAAAACAAAAAATAACTAGGAGCCAAAGAAGTTTCCTATACCTTTTCATTTCTTTATTTTCTATTTATTGTCCTCGATATTTTATGTTTACTCTCTATATTTCACATAATGAGGACAATATGCAACATAACTTTGAGGAGAAAATCGATGATTTAGAGGCCTTATTTATTATGCTTATCAATTTTATTATATTTATTTTAAAATGGAAAAATCAGAGTAAGCATAAATAAATTCACTCTGGTAGCTTTAACCTAAGTGAAACGATTGAATTTGTAAAGTAGCACTAGCAATCATTTGAAATAGTGACCTAAATAAGCAATTGAAAGCATCATAATAAGATGTTTTCTTTAGCATCTCAAGGTTATACGACTTTTCAAATAAGCCCCTAAATGCCCTTTTATTAGATTAAAGTTTAGTGTTATACTTTTTTGTTAATTTGGGTTGTTGAAATGTTTAAAAGTTAAAGCATTTTCTCATGTATATCTAATTTTATGCATTTAGTTGAATTTTGTAAATTAAGTTAGTGTTTATAGGATTATTAAGGTAAATTAAATTTCTTTATGACTCAGTGCAAGTATATAAAAGCCTAATTGATTGATGAACATTACATCTAAATATATGATGATGGACAGTCTTAATTACTATAATTGATTTGTTGAATTCTTTCTTAGAATTGCTACATTTTAAAGTTAAATTGTTGGAATTATTTTGTTTGAGGAAAAGCAAAAGTTTAAGTGTAGGGATATTTAATAAACATGAAATATGTACATATTTTCTTAAATATTTTGCTTATATTTTTTTCTTTTGTTTTCTTTCAAACAATTCTCAAAACCTTTTTCTTTCCTGTATGTCAATTTGAAATAACCTCTTTATTAATTAGGAGTAAGGTTATATATTATTGGACCTCTCCAGATCTCATGTCTCAGTGAGATTTCTCCTAGAATATTATTGTTATTGTTGTTGTTTCTAAAGTATTTTACTTAATTTTTATACTAAATTACCTTGTTTTACTTAATTGTTTTCTATCTTTTCAAATAATCATATAAATTGGACATTAAGATGATATTATTCAAGAATTAAAGGTAATTCTAATTAAAAGCATGAACAGTTTATAATTATTCAAAGAATACAGTTAGGCCCATTGTTATGTACCAGCTTGCATCCTAAAAGAACTAAGCACAATAAGTGACACGACCTTAGCCACGACTTCATAGGAGATTTTGTGCAAGTAAAAGAGGAAATAGTGTGAACCATGATTGAGGGACACAACTATTCCAGAGGTTGTTTATTCATCTTCAAGAGAACAATGAGATCTATGACTTAGATACACGATCGTGCTAGAGATCATATCTGTCACCCAAAAAAAATTGAAGGTAAATGTTCTAGGTCATAACAATATGGAAAACTATAGTGTTGGCAAAGTACAACATATTTAAGGGCAAAAACTCTATTTCTTTTGGGACTTTAGTTTTATTTTAGAGAAATGAATTTTAAAAAACATCCTTTCTCTATAAAAGCTAGGCGTAGTCTTCAGAAGGCTTCTCTAACTCTTAAACATTCAATTTTAATCTATTTTTACTATAGAATCAAAATCCAAACAGTATCTCAAAAGATCAAGTTGTTAGCGAATTCAGGGAGTTCATCTAAATTCACTTCTACCATGATTCTCTATTTTTATCATTTGATTTTGTTATTTTAAACACACTTTATGGATAAAACAATTTTCTATATTTAGATAGGAGAAATGCTAATGGTTATTTTTGTATAGATTTGATAAGTAAAAATTATAGCATATTTTACACCCTTATTTTATACTATTTACATAGTACATTTGAGTTAAATTATTGCATTTTATTAATTATTCAAGCTATTTATTTTATATTTTATTTCTTAAAAGGGTTTAAATTATACTAAATATTTTTTGTAGGCTTAGTGGATTTAAAAAAAGAAATCTAGAAAAAATTTCAACCCAAAAGAAGCAACCAAAAATAACACAGTAAAAGAGAAAAAACACAAGACCAAAATGTTAGATAAAAAGCCCAAATGCAACGACAGCAAGATCAGTACAAACAAACAACACAGTAGATAGCCTATGACCTAGCAATTGACAAGACTAAAACAACACAACTGGGAGCAACAAAACACATCAATGGAAACATGCACGAGCAAAACGACATAACAGCAGCCTACCTAAATAAAAATGCAGCACATAGGAAAAGAATAATCCAGAGGAGAACACGCCGGCAGCAAAACACAAAGTCCAAAAGAAAGAAAATGCACTAAATAAGAAGAAAGAAGAAAATGTAGCGTAACACACCAAGCAACAGAAAGAAGGCCAAAATGTAGAGGAGAGGCAGGAGTAAAACAAAACAAAGAATAAAAAGCCAAAAAGTAGAAAACAAGAAAAGACACTGAAGAAGATAAAAAGAAAGAAGTCTGCACCAAATCCTTTCAAAATAGAAGAGATAAGCTAGAAGCCTATCATATATCCAGTTACTTGCAACATTTGGGAATCTTTTAGAGGCTATAAAAATGAAGCAGTAGTTGAGGAGAAAGGATAAGCAAGTAGTCCACAAAAGGGTGAGAGTTCCTGTAAGGCTCTATCATCCATCCAAGGCGATTGAGGCTAGCATTTGTATCAAGGAGCATTTAGGTTGATAAGGAATTAATTCCCACCTATTTTAAGCTAGTTCAAGCTAGGTGGGGGGATTTTTCAAACCTTAAAAGAGCTGGTCCAGGGTCTGAAATTGAAGCACTTCAATGAGTTTTTCTTGAAACCTTTATTCCCTTTGTTTGTGATTTCTCATGCTTAGTTGATTCTAATTGTTAATTTTAGTTTTGAAATGCACTTTAAATATTTTGATTATTAATTTTCTAAATTAATTAACTTATTACTGAGTTAATTTAATACTTATACAAGGTATGAATTCTTTGATTTCTAGTTCATGCTCTTTATATGATTAGAGAAGTCCTTGATTTTGTGAATGTGAGGTTTTATAATGCGTTGTATGAGCTGAAATTTACTTATTCTTCAAATAAATTATCGTTGGCACGGTATCTCGTAGTTTATAATATGCTTTGAGTTAGGATTGAGCTGGTTTGACTCTAAAAATTATTAAGAGACAAGTAAGAGGGAGCTGGTTAGTTTGCTACGCTTAACCTGTTAAATAACTCGAATGATCCAAGTATATCAAGTTGCATCGCTAAACCAAAATTTAAACGTGCTTTTTCATTTGAAAATATTATTTTAGATTTATGTTTTCGTTCTCTTCTTTTTCAATTTCACATGTGTTCTTAAAGAGAAACCAACGCATTTTTGTTGGTTTACTAACGTATTTTTTCTTTTAATATTTAGGAAATAAGAGAAACTAACCCTTTAATTCGCCTCCTTATCTCTACTAATTCCTTGATTTACAGTCCGTATAGTTGGTTTCTAGTTTTCTCACTTTCTAGTAATCAATACTTTGATTATTTTTTCCATCTCGACACAAGCTGCCATTATAGATCATGTTATACTCTGGGCTCTTGTAGTTGTCTGATAAGAAACTGATACCTGGACAAGTCTTTGTGATAGTGCACTTGCAACCACAATATTCTCACATGGATATTTCACATTCAAGGAGTTACAAAATCAAATCCTTTTCTTTTCTAATCTATGGATAAACTTTTCCAATATGTAAGATATTCAGTTATAGTAAATAATGGCCATGAATAATGGCAATGATTAAAAGAAAATTGCATTCTAAACTTTATCTTTACGCTTTGATTTACCAGAACCACATACCACTAGCAATTATAGTTGTAGGTTGATCTTGTCAAACCACTTAAAGATATCTTAATAAACTTTATCACCTCCCAAATCCTCTCTACTAGCTCCAACTGCCACCCTCATAATGTCCTCAACTAAAGCAAAATTTCCCATTATGTCAACGAGGGCACCATTATGTGTGCCTCGACCTTCAAGAAGATTTGTTATAGCTATGTTTTTGTTAGAGGAGAATGATCACTGCTATACATCAGAAAACTGCACTCATCTTTCCTCTTTTGTATTAAATAATCAAACTGTTATGCTTATTATGCTTTTGTCTATGTCATTCTTGTTATGCTTTTAATACTGAGTTCACAAAACAATTAATGCTTATTATGCTTTTATCTATGTCATTCTTATACTTGCTAAAGTAATTGTTATATACAGTGGGGATTTTGTTCTCTGGATCATTTGTTGTTAATAGAAAATGTCAAATCCAAGTCAAGATATTCAAGGTGAAGATAAATTAAAAAAAGGGTTAAAGCGGAGTAGAAGGATAGAACTCTTGAAACTTTAATCAAAATTTGGTGGAAGAGACATTAGCTGGAAATCGACCAAATGGTCACTTTAACAAGATTGGATGGAAAAATATAATTTCAAAGTTTGCTCATGAAACTCAGAAGCATTATGAATACAAACAATTTAAGAATAAATGGGATGGATTAAAAAAGGATTGGCAGCTTTGGACAAATTTAGTAGGCAAGGAAACTGGACTAGGATGGGATCCTACTAATCAAACTATTAATGCAAGTGACAAATGGTGGGAAAAGAAATTGAAGGTGAGCATTTAAGCTTTAGATTTATAATGTTCTGATGTTACTTGATAGTTTAATAACTTAAATAATATTACTGTAGGAAAATCAAGAGGCTGTCAAATTCCTAACTAAAGGTTTGAAACATATTGAGTAGCTAAATATTTTATTTAAAGATGCTGTAGCTACAGGGGAAGGAGCTTGGGCACCTTCTTCAGGTTTCGTACCAAATGATGGAATTGTGCTGTCTACAGAAAGCCTAGTTGATATCGATCTTGATGATAACTATTTTGAAGACTTTACTGTCAATCAAGAAATTGAAAATATTAATAATGAGATTGCTTCATCAACTCCAACTCTAGGAACTTCTACAAAAGGAAAGGGGGAAAAAGGAAAGAAACATGATACTAGAATAGGGACAACATAAAGGTTATGTAAACATTTGGACAGCATATGTTATATAGTAGAGAGTAGAACTTCAGTAACCTCTATTAAAAGAGATGAACCTGGATGTAGCATTTCTGAGGTAATGGACATCTTACGAAGTATAAATGAAATAGAAAGGGGAGGTGAGTTGTTTATGTTAGCTACCAAATTATTTTTGAAGAAGGAAAATAGAGAGATGTTCGCTACGCTTAAGGATGTTGATCTTCAAATTGAATGGCTTAAGAAAATGAAATGATTGTGATTTTTTGTAATCAATTAGACTTGTATTGGTATTTTATTTTGGATTACTTGTAATGTGTTGTATTGGACTTCGCTACTTGTAATGTGTTGTATTGGATTTCTATTTGGTTAATTTTGTTGTAATGAATTAAATTGTACTTTATTATTATTGTGTTATGATTATTGATATATTACCTTGTCATACAATAAGCTTTTTTTTAATATTTTGATACAGATGTCAACTTCTGATAATGATTCTGACAATGATCATGAATATAATGAAGAGATTGAAAATTTTTTGCATATGGTTCAAATTGGAGTAGCACTAACCATAGACCATTATAATAAATATTATATTAAAAAACCATGTAGAACATCCCCTCATGCTGGATGGATGTTTGTAATGGAGATGCTTAATGGCCATAGAGATAGATGTCATCAACAATTTAGAATAGAAATGGATGTTTTTTATCAAATTATGTAAATTGTTGAATGAGTCATATTGATTAAAGAAAGGTACAGAGGTAACAATAGAAGAGGCTGTAGCTATGTTTTTTATCACTTTAGGTCATGGACTTTGCAATAGAATGGTTCAAGAAAGATTTCAACATTTTGGTTAAACAATTTCTAGATGGTTTAAAATAGTATTAGAGGTTGTTTCACATATGTCGATTGATTTCATAAAACCAAAAGATCCAACTTTTAAAGAAATTCCAAGAAAAATCAAAGACGATAGAAGGTATTATCCTTATTTTAAAGATTGCTTTGGAGCAATTGGTGGAACACATATACCAGTTGTAGTTCCAAGGTCCAATTAAATAAAATATATTAGGAGAAAAGGCATTCCTACGCAAAATGTAATGGTTGTATGTGATTTTGATATGTGCTTTACTTTTGCTTGGGCTAGTTGGGAAGGCACAGCGTATAATGCTCGAATTTTTATGGAGGCTTTGCGTAATGATAGATTACACTTCCCTCATCCACCTAAAGGTTTGTGATGGATAACTTTATACATGTTGGATGCATTTTTATCATTGGAATTAATGACATTTTCCCTTAATTTCTGGATTAATTATTGGGTTATATATATATTTTTCTTGCTAAATTGCTTGGTTCGCCTGAATTTGCATTTATAATTGTCATGTTTAATTCATAGGAAATGCAGTTATAAAAGACCACAATTGTCCAAGGCAAAACGCTGGCAGAAAAAAAGGAGCAATTAAATTGTCAAATCAGGACACCACGCAAACTCATCTAGCTACATCAGATATTAACGCAGCCAAGAATAATAATGCTACAATTGGAGGCTTGAAGCACGCATGAGAGGAGCTATATAACACCAGAAGTTGTTGCTAGTGGGCGGCTATTAGAGACAAGAGGAGCTGAAAACATTGAAGAGAAGAAATAAAAGCCAAAGGCAGTTGGCAGCACACATGCAGCCTCCACCGAAAATCTTGCAATTTGTCGTGTTTGCAGCTAGGAAAGAGGCGTGAATGAGTGAGCTTGGAGAGGATAGCTCAGGACCTACAAAAAGAAGAAACAAAAAAAATGAGCTAGGAGGAGCTTCAGACCATAAAAAATCAACGCATGCAGCAGAGATTTGACACACGCCGATTCTCCAAGAAATAAAATGCAATCAACGCCACCAGCAGGGAAAACAAATAAATGGAAGGCAGAAGAGAACACACGACGCATGCAATTGGAGGAGAAAACTAAACACACGCCAGCTCCAAGAAAACAAATCACGCAACCAAGAAAGAAAACAACGACCAGCAGAGAAGAGGGATGTGACAGACCACAAGGAACAAAAGGAAAATGAGCTGGGAT
>JAOQMQ010000002.1:20912077-20925906 GCA_027563845.1 Erythroxylum subrotundum
GTTTGATCTTGGTTCTCATAAAACATAACAGTCTTTTGTGTATCCTAATCGCAATATAGCTGATATAGATCTTGCAACCATCACGAATCGAATGGCAGTCAAGAAGGCTGTACAGTGTGGAAATGTTGAGGATGCAATTGAGAAAGTCAATGATTTGAACCCTGAGGTTTGACATTTTGTTTTGTTGCTTATCTCCTTAATGTTTGGTTTTGTATTAGTTATTAGAAGATCTATACTATTATGGTTTTCTTTTAAGCTTTCCATGTTTGACTATTTTTCTTCTTTTCCAATTTTTTCTTCCTAAGAGGTTTAAATGACCTTTATCATCTGCTTTTTCAAACGATTGATGTTTTCAAGATTCTTTTACTTTATATTGCATTTGCATTCTTGGAGTCCAGATAGCAATTGTGTGGCTGACAATTATAACACATGTGCTCTTTTATTAATTTCCATCTCCAGTGTATCTCTCAAGCACTCTGTTTACGCTCCTGGAAATCACTGAAAAAGTAATGGCTCATATGCATGTTAGTGGCACATTATAAACCCTGATGTGCATTGTGATTTCACATGTTAGAGATATAGTGACTGGTCCATCAATCTCTTGATTGTGGACTGAAACTGCATTGACCATAGGTCTTTCTTATGTACTAGAATGACCCACTGGATTGTAGCGGTGCATTCGCCTTATATACATGAGGTTGAATTGTTCAATAGGATTATCTGTGAGTAATAAGTTTCCATTTTTAAGACTATGTTTTGCAGCATGCTCACATAAGTGACAACCACATACTGAGATAGGTAGAGCAACATTTGGCTCATACATAAAGACCTTGTTTGCAGATATTGGACACAAATCCGCAACTGTTTTTCCATCTTCAACAACAGAGGTTGATAGAACTGATTCGAAATGGGAAGTTAGAAGAGGCTTTAGAGTTTGCCCAGGAGGAGCTCGCACCAAGGGTAGAAGAAAATGTAATTCTCAGTTAGTCATTGATTTCCTAGGCCCACTTATCCTATAATTAAATTTTCATAGTGAAATTGCATCTGGTGTATTGTTTTACTGAAATGACGAACTTCATTCATTTCATTATTTATTCATCATATCAGCATATAAAGCCTAGAATCCTTAGTTACCCAAATCATGCTGGAATTATTTTCAGCAAAGCTTTCTGGAAGAATTGGAGAGAACTGTTGCACTACTAGCTTTTGAAGATGCCTCAAACTCTCCTGTTGGAGAGCTTCTGGATGTTTCACAGCGTCTAAAGACTGCAGGTGAGGTGAATGCGGCTATTCTGACAAGCCAGAGTCACGAAAAAGGTTAGTGGCTTTTTCTTAAATTGTGATTTTAACATTCTGTGAAACTTAAAAGGTGCTTCACTTGAAGGTGTGAAATTGCTGCTATATATGAAAGGTCAAGCCAAAGAAAAAGAGGCTTTTATTAACATCAGCGATTCAAGATGTCAAGGCTAAACTGAACTGGACCATATTTTCCTTATACTTGATTTTAACTAACCAAACCCAAGATATAAGAGAATAGGTATCGTTTAAGTTTATAGGCAAGCTGCAAGGAGCTTGTCCTTGAATGCTTGTGAGTCTTATGATGTTCAACTCGTGGGGCAGTTCCGTATGCTCCATTTAATTTGATTAATAAAACCCAAGATTTAAAAGAGTAAGTATATATCATGCAAGTTTATAGGAGAATGTAAGGCTAATCATTTGATTGTAGCTCTTACATTTTGTGAACATATGATTAGTGATCCAATGATCACACAATGAGAGTGATTTTTGTAATTAAATGGTCAATGCAACTTTCAGTGCCGCAGCTTGGTTCTGAGTAATAACTAGACTTGGAAATAGAAATCTTCTTGGCGTATATGATAGTCGTGTTAAATAATCAAAAACTACGCTTACATCTGTTTGGATAACGAATTTTGAGTTAGAGAAGATAATGATGTAGAAATAAGGGCAAGCATCATATTTCCCCTTTATTGTTTTGGGTTCTGAATCAGATGAAACTATGGGTTTTTGTATTTTTATTTGAGTGACTGAACATGGATATTTGCTTATATCTGGTAGTTGAGTTAACCGCCTTAATAATTATGATCTTGGTCTTGCATCTTTTCAAAAATGGATATTTAAGCACAATTTTGCTGACAGATCCAAAGCTTCCCAACTTACTGAAAATGCTGGTTTGGGCTCAAGACCAACTTGATGAGAAGGTTGCATATCCTCGGATAAATGACTTGTCTACAGCCGTGCTTGAAGACCCTGCAGTTTGAATGTCATATAAGTTCTTGAAGATCAGGGTTCTTAGCTTGAATGAACAGAGAGATAACTGAATGGAATGATTAAACTCTGTACTTCTATTGAAGCTACTCTGGGGAATGATTTGGTGGATTGTTAGCTGTCAAGTCATTTTCTGGTGTTAATTATCTTGCAACAATTGTAATGCCGTTTTGCAATTTATTTGTTCATAAAGTTTGCTTTCTTTCAAGATTGTAGCCTTCTAGCTGACATTTATCTGGGGGCACGAAGCATACTGGAACTAAGAACGGCCAATTCAATGTCTAATCAGAGATTGAAACCGTATTAAATACTGGGTTTTTAGATTTTACATAGTAGGATGCATCATATCCACCATAATGTGTGATGAGTGCATTGCATTGGCATCTAAGCATGGTAATTGTTGGAATATAATGGGGATCAGCAGATATGAAAATGCCAAGAAATCAAGTGCGAATGAAGGGTTCCAATCGAATAGAACAAGTTTCATTCCGTACACATCCAGCAAATAAGTTTCTTCTACCAAAATCGTGGGACCACATCTACAAGTCAAACTGCGCAAATAAATAAACCAACAATCTTGTCCTCGCGTGCATTACTCGTTTGGGTTTTTGCACACGACATAGACCCAGACAATGTCAGTGAAATCGTCCTCATCATACTTGGCGTGTTTGATTCCATGGCCTCTTCTACCCGAACCCGGAGGGCGACAACCATCATCAAAGTTGAGAGCATAACTTGAAGGGTCATATTGGAACTTGGACTGCTTCTTCTCCCCATTATTGACTGTAGCCCTAACTGCTGCCCTCAGTCTTCGCAGAAAGGTCTTGAATCCTCCGACCACTCCCATGTTCCTTCCTGTTCGTTCGTAGAACTGCTAAAATCTAAACTCAATATGAAAGCCCCAATAGCCCAAAAGCAAAAAGATGAGCATACCACACAAAAGGCTAACAGGACATTTGCATATTCCAAAGGGCTTTGACGCAGAGATGGTTATAAATAAACAAACAAAATTCAACCCAGAAAAAGCCTCAAACTTCTGAAATGAGAAGGTAAGAATGAATTATGAATTGGATAAAGACAAACAAATCTTTAGGGTCTTTTGAAGAAGCTGCTGCACCTTCATTTGCAGTCTGAATCTCCACACCCACCCATACAAACTCCACTATCTACCCTCACAGGGTAGGGATTGATGCAAAAGAAGAAAGAAAAGGTTGTGGGCAGAGGTCTTAATCAGTATCTGATACTGTCGTCGTTATACTCGTCCAAGAAACATGCGTGGCATCGCATTTCACTGTGAATTGAATTCCTAGTGTTATTACTCGTGGAACCAGCTTTGCACCTAAACTACCCTCGTTCTCGTTTTCGTTCATGTACGCAATCACACGGAAGCAACCTTCTGACTCGGAACAGAAAGTGGATGAGAAAAGGGGAAATTTTAAACACACATAAAGAACGATTCTTTAGTGATGTAGGTCTTTTTTCCGTTGATTTATCTTTGCATATTCAGGTGAGATTTTGGATGCTATATATTTGTAGATTTGCACATACCAACTAAATACCCCCAACGGCAACGAGGTCCATGTTATACATTTGTAATTTAAGGCTAATGGGTGTTGTTTAGTGAAATCAGCCTACCGTAAGAATCCAAGGGGAAAAGCTATAGTGATCGCTGATCAATCAATCAAATCAGGATTCTCATTTTTGCCAAGGTATTCGGTCTTCTCACCTCGAAAGCTAGTTCCCCCTTTTGTTCCTTTGTCCGAGTCTCCAGCGCTAAAGCAAATTTAAACGTATCTTTTATTTATTAATTAAATTATTAAGTCTAGAATACAGTATATATTTGCAATATAAATACTAGTAGTAATAGTCATTATTTTAGAATATATCTTATATTGTTGTTATAATTGGAAAATTTATAAAGATTATAGAGTATAATACTTTGTTGTCCATATAAACTGTGAGTTAATCCTGGTTTATGTAAAGCAAGTTGTTTTCTTTTACAACTATCATGAAACCTTAAAAAATATGATAGGATTAGATATTTCTAATAATAAGATACATTTATCGAAAGGTATTAATCAACCACAAATACTATTAGGATCATTTTTAATAAAATTTCCACCATTTTACTTTTATGATACTGAAACTGATATTCTTTTAGGAAATAATTTCATAAAATTTTATTTGATAATATTAATCAACAAATAAATTTCAACACTCCTTATAGTCATTTGATCATAATTAACATAATTAAAAATGCCTACGCTCGATCTACACCTATCCCATTTAAACTTCGCACAGCCCAACATAGTGTAGGATATAGAGAAAAATCGTTCCTTCCAAAAAGAAAACCTTTATTAAAAATAGAAAGAATTATAGACAATAATGATCAACCGATAAAAACCTTCCAAGATGGACTAGAATTAGTAAAACAAAAGATAAATAAAATTTCCTTTGATAACCTATTACAATTTTTGGATAAAAGGAGAGAAGAAGCAAACCTAGAAATGATAGACAAACAAAAAATTATTAGTTACTGTTGTGAGATATAACTTACAAGATCAAGAGGAATTTAGAAAAACAACTTCATGAACTAGAAATTCTAAAGATAATTAGAACTGATAAATCCTCACATTCATCCCTAAGTTTTATGGTCAGAAACCAGGCAGAATAAAATAGAAGTAAAGCTAAAATTAAATGATAATACAGTATTTGATGGATACCACTTACCCCTAAAAAAAATTAAGAAACTTAACAAAAGGAAAACAAATCTTCTGTAAAATTGATTGTAAAAGTGAATTTTAGCAGATAAAAATGCATAAAGATAGTATTCTATATAATGTTTTCTCTACTCTACAAGATCATTACGAATAGTTAGTGATGCCTTTTAGTTTTAAAAAACTCCACAAATATTTCTAACATGCTTATCGTAATGCTAGTCAAAATAAACTAGACCTACTCTTGTAGCAATGGTGAGTCTAATTCGATCCCATAGAGAGAGTGTGTAAAGTTTTTAAGATGAAATTAATCAGTGTTTAGGTTTGGGGGGTTTGGTTGGTTTGAAATAAGAAAATAAAATGAAGCTAAACTAAGAAAAACAAATTAAATAAAACATGTAAAGTGATGAAAGTAGTGAATTCGTTAGGAATCTAGCTCTTTAGTTCTATCTCGGCCTACACCCTAATTGAACATATTTAATTGATTTGTTGTTCTTTTACCTCTCGTTGAAATATTGGTTATAGATTAACAAGTTCTGTTAATCTCAGTTTTTCCTTAAGTCTTAGTTAATTAAGAAGAGCTCGTTAATTAACCCTAGCTATCAGATAACCTAGGAGACGCTCGCTAAGTTTAGTTGAACAGCCGCCTTATGAGTGAGAAAAACATACCAATCTAAGCAACAATCACACAAGCTCGAATTATTAAACCTAGGGTATGTTATCTCTAATTATTGCAAATCATTAGTCGCTACAAATGAATTAGAAAAACACCAATTAAATATTTTATTTGATTCTAGCAGTGGGTTTTTACATAAAAATAATCAAATATAGCATTCAGTCATTCCTACACAAGACCCAAACAACAAAGGATAACGTAATCAATCCATAAGAGAAAGAAAACAAATACAAGGAGAAATACACTTAACCGGGTTGTCGGCGTTGATTTCACTTCTGAACTAACGTCAGGAAAGCTACCACTCCATGGGTCTCTCCATATGTGAGAGCTTCATCATACTCTCTTCTCTCCTAATGGCTCCAGAAGCTTCAACCTAAAAACACTTCAAAACTTTCATAAACCCTCAGCTCTACCGTCACATGTCTATTTATATTAAAAACTAGGGTTTCATACAGGATATGTGTAAGAGTCATGTACATGACATGTTGAGTCATGGGCGTGACTTAAAGTCATAGGCGTTACTACTTGAATCACGCCCATGACATATTGTGTCACAGTCGTGCACCATTAGTCACGGCCATGACACAAACAGTCACATGACTTTTCTCTTCAACTTCATGCATTTTTTTTTGTCTCCTCTTGCTGTAATCCTTCTTCTTCTTGTTCTATGGAGACAAAGGATTGTGAATCTTCGAAAAAAAGGCTTAAATGTAGTTTTTTCAACTCACTTTAGCTCTTTCGCTTCCGAATTGTGTCTAAACCCACATAAGAACTATAGTGAGTATCTTAAGCATTTTGATGTCAATAATTACTAATTTTTATGGAATAATTATAAAATCAATTAAGCACGTATCAATTTTAAAGGAAAATAGATAACATCTTCAAGTATCATAATTTCATACATTATCATGTGGATGATATTTTAATAACTAGTTAAAATATTCCTCAACATATTATACATCTTAATAAATTTGCAAATTTATGTGAACAACATGGTTTATCTCTTTTTGAGAAAAAACCTAAGATATGTCAGGTTGAAATAGAATTCCTTGGCATGAAGATAAATGGTAGGGGAGTTAAACTTTTATCTCATATCTTCGAAAAAATTTCACAATTACCTAATAAGTTAATAAATAAAAAAGAAGTCCAAAATTTTTTATAAGTATTAAATTATGCTTCAAATTTTATTCCAAATCTAGCTCAGTAAGAAAACCTTTTCAGGTGCTTTTAAAGAAAAATCAAAGATTTGAATTTTCACCCTATTTGATTGACATGTAAAGAAATTTAAGATATTATATAGTACATTGCCAAAACTTTCTTTACCACATGAGAAGATAAATTATGATAATTCTAATATCAAGATGAATGAGTCTTTTGCAAGTATACTTCTAGAACTTTTACAGATACTCAACAAAGATATCATATAAATGAAAAGAAATTGTTGGTGGTAGTAAAAAACTATAAAAAAAACTTTATTATTTTTTATAACCTAAAATACTTAAGGTAAGGTTTTATTCAAAATAAGCTACCCTCCAAACCTAAATATAAAAGAATTATTAAATGGTAAACTTTATTAGAAAAATATAACTTTGATATCGAGATTATCAAATCTAATAACAATGTTCTTACTGGTTTTTTAACTAGAGATGGTCAACCTTAAAAAAGAGATATTTGACTTATTAGAGCAGATGTTCGAAGATATCAATACTTGCTAAGCACAAACTAAAGATCTATTAGATATTGCAAACCTTAACTCGATAACAAAAGAACTTGTAGAGTTACTTACTTTCATTTTACCATATATGGCAAACCAAGATAAAACATTACAATTATTTAGAGCAAAAACCTTATAGCCTAGTCAACAAAGCTAAGTTAGTGGAGGATTCATTATCCACAGGCTCTTCTTCCCTGATAAAAAAATCAACTAATCAGCAAATTAAACCAGAAAAGGTTATTTTTGATAATATTTCTCTCAGGCAAAATATTATGAGTAAAGTGATGATACAAAGAAATAATATGATTGATAATCTTCCAAAGAGCCATCTTGTTGTTCAAGCACATTATAAGGTAATGAGAGATTTATACACTCTACAAAATAGTGATACTTGCTATATTGATTTTTCATGGATATATCCTAGATTGAACTTTTTACTAGGAGCTCATCCTTAAACTATTAAAGATTTGTATGATTTTGGAACGATAATTACTATAAACTTGACTAATTTAAAGTTCCTTGAGTTATCATTACTACCAAGATAGATTCAAAAAAGGTTAATGATTGTTATTTAATTGACTTTACTTTAATTCCTAAAGATATCTCGATATTCAAGATATTATATCTTGGTCTATATTTTCATGAAGATGAAAGATATGATGCCTATCATTTCAACACTTTAGGAAAGGAAGAACATTTTTCCATTATTGTGGATACTAACTTAAGGAAAGAATTTTCTAAGTAAACTAAAAATGATATCCATTACAAGAGAGGAATATGTATGAAAATTGTTATTTCTGGCATGGAGCTTAAGAAAAGATTTTGAACCTATACCGGAAAGATTAATTTTTCTTCTCTAATGATAGCTCTATCTAAGAAGTCACCATTGGCTGCTGAAAATTTTGTAAAAATGAAGATAAACATGATTGAAAAAATAAAACTAAAATCTAGTCTTGAGGCATAAAGAAGGTTTTGTCATCTTCAAAAAACATACAGAAAATATTTGTCCTTTCAGGAGTATCCACCTACAGTGATGACTTTGGGTCAGAAAGATAAGAAGATGATGTGGAAATCCCTCCAACCACTCATATGAAAGAAAATCCACTACTGATAAATATAGAATCTACTTTATAAAAAGCTGATATAATGTAATTTATGTTAATTTAAAATATGAATTTTAAACCTGCTTTTATAAATAAAGCCCATAGGGTAATAAAAAGGGCATCAACCATTCTTTATGTTTTTCATCTCAGTAATCTCTTCTGTTATGAAATACAATTTCTTCTTCTATAGGTACAATTCTCAAGTTCCATTTAAAACCTTATTTTTCTCCTAAAATCTTTAGTATTCGCCTTAAGGTAGGAAACGAAGTAAAGGTGTGTTGGACTTTGTTGAAAGAGCATCAAGTTTAGTTACTGTATTATAAGGTTAGACTTAAAACGCACGTTAAAAGACTCGACAAATACTCGATAAAGCTATGGTCAAAAAACTAAAGATACAGGTATGGAAGTGTAATGGACCCTTTAATTTGGAAATTTTGAAAACTATTATACATATAATTATATCATGACTTCTTATTTTTTTAGAAAAATTCATATATGGATTATCTAGAATATATTTAAATTTGTTAGAATATGTTATAACAAATAATGATAAATTAGAGGATGAAGATTTGCTTTAAATCTCTTTAATTTTTGATATTATTAGTAGCTTAGATATGATACAAATTTTTATTCCCTTGTGTGTTTGATTTTCCTCTAAATGGTACTAGAGCTATGGCAATTTAATGTACAACTTATAAAGATATCCATCAACAAATTCATAGTAAAAGATATTTGATATCCAACAGAAATAAAATATTGTTATTTACAGTTAAGAACTTACATCACTATCTCTTTAAATACTTTATTAGATTTTAAAGTAACAATTTTCGAATATTAGCTAAAAAATTAGTAGTATAAAGATGAGCATAAAGAGTGACATTCTAGCTACCCTGAGCATTATAGATTACATCTAGATATAGGTTATTAAAGATGTTCCATCTTATGTTTTTAGATATGAATGATTGTCCTTATTGTGATCATTTACTTTTTGAAATAAATAAACTTGATAGTCATGTACAAGAAGCTCATATTGAATTAGATCATCGTATTATTTATAAATTGTCATAAAAAAGCTATAACATCAGTTAAAGCAGTGATGGATGAATATGATATAATATATTAGAGATGTAAAAAACTGCAAATAGAAGCTCATTTAAAAATGACTATACATTTTAAAACTTATCATTCAAATAGTTGAAGACAAATATTTTAAATTAAAACCTAAAAGATTAAAAATAGAAATTGATTTGGCATAAATTCAAAAAGACGATATAATTTTATGGAAATAACACTCTTTTCCATATAGAAAAAACTTCAAAAACAAATCATGGATATTCAAGTTATGATGGAAAAATAAACAAAACAGATATAGAAAATAAATCTAATATATATCCTAAGGAAATGCGTATATTTAATCTATAAAAATGAAAATACCTCCTAATTAAAGATAAAATGAAAAACTTTATATGAGCTTTTGATTCAGAATTTTAAGAATTAAATGAATAGATGGAAAATTTAAATTAGAAACTTAGCATATATAAAATCATATTTAATTAAATAAGAAATTCACTGGAATCCTAATATTAGTGATATACCTAGTACTTGTAGAAATCTACCTTTGGGTATCCTTCACAAAGTTTTAATATACCTAATTTAGGATATGATGGAACTCTTATTATAACCAAAAATAAAGATGATTTTACACCAATTGATAAAATGAGAACATAAGCTATAAATCCTTTTGGAATATATTTAGATATAAATTACATCTTAAATATAAAAGAAGTAATAGATAAATAGGAAACTACTCTAAGAGTAGTTGTTATTATTAATAAAGTAAAATATGAAACAACTGAAAAATTTCTAGAAAAAAATTTAGTCAATAACTCCTCAAATTCTAGAAAAAAAGTTCAATGAAAACTAAAAAAAACTCCATATTTAATCTAGATAATGATATAGCAAATCTAATAACTAGAGCTACTTAAACTTTTATATTAGAATTTGTTGGATTGCATCCAAAATATAGAAGAAGCAATAGATAAATGGGAAATTGGTTTTAGAGTAACTGCTATTATTAATAAAATGGATTATGAAACAATTAAAAACTTTCTACAAAAACTTTACTCAATAGCTCTCTCAGATTGTGGAAATTTTTAGATGATAACTAAAAAAAACTCCAAATTTAATCTAGATAATGATATAGCAAATCTAATAACTAGAAATGCTAAAACTTTTAGATTAGAATTTGTTGGAGAAGGAAATATCTTAAAAGATACAGCTACAATAGGAAAATATGTTATGGCATTCCAAAGATTGTAGTTATCTGACATGTGTGAAATCAATAGATATATTTGTATTTTCTTATATTATTATTATCATATCTATAATCAAGTCGATAACATACAAATTTATTTAAAGATGTTTTACTCAAAGATCTTTGATCATTTGGGAAGTAAATTAGAAGCAACCGACAATATTGGTATATAGATATCTTAAGAAAAATAATTTCTTTTAAAAGATAAATTAAGTGAATGGTGTGATGACGTTATATTACTAAAGAAAAGTAAAGGTAGAAAGAAAAAATGTTCATTATATTATTATGACTTTAATGCCTATTATGGTAAGATGTGATTGCCTTTATTATTATAATAAAATAAAAAATAATTGTAAAGAGAAGAAATATTTTAAGAAAAGATATTTCAGGAAGTGTAAAGCAAAATATTATAAGAAAAAAGAAGGATACAAACCTAGAAACCTATGTTTAGAAGAAATAAGTAAAGAAATAAAAAGATAATTGAATGTCAGTGGTATTATCGTAAAGGAAAAGGATACTACGAGAATGAATGTCATAAAATATTTAATAAAAAATAGAAATAGATGATGAGATAAATAAAATGATAGAAGATGAAGATTTTGTTAGAATTGATACTTTTGAGGAATGCTCTTCTGAAGAAAGCATTTTTATAATAACAGGTATAGAATATGAAGAAACTTCAAATTTTGAAATAAATGAGTGAAATAGGAGAATCTTCTAATGTTCAAATTGATAGTTAAATAATAAATACTATGGTAGAAACATCTGAAAAATATGGAGATTACAATCAACAAACTCTAATTGATAGGAAAATGCTTAAAAAGATTCAGAATACTGTGCATTCAATAAATTGTTATAGTAGAGTTAATATGACATTAGTAGAAAATGCTTAAAAGGATTTTGAATACTGTGTGAACAAGTATCGACAAGAAACCTATCCTCCATCGTTTTCCTTAGCTATCTAACTATTGTTTAATTCAATGGATGCCTGCAGCCCACCCTTTCTAACTGTTTCCTCTCGTCCCCTCTATATGTAGACAAATTTTCTTTGTACTGGACTTCTCACTTGATCAATTAAGAGTTTTAATGAGAGCTACCACCCCTCTACCATCTCAAGAATTTTCTACAACTAGTTGTAGGTTTTAGGTCATATTTTCCTAGAAGAAGCTATACATGGAGTTATAGTAGCTCTATTTTTGGTGTAATTAACATCCATAAGTTGACGGATTATGGTATGGTGTCTTTAGGCGATTCAATTTATATAAAATGTCACAAGGAGAGGCAACCTCATCACCTTAATGAATCTGAACAACTTATAGATGTCCAAGTCATATCCTCAATCTTACGATACAATGTAAGATCGAGTGAATGGTTCAAATGTGAGTCGTTAAGTTTACCACGTTATGATTTTAAATGTGTGGTGTGAGGGGAAAATTTTATCTATCTGGAGGTAAATCTGATTTGATTAGTGCTAGAATTGTTAGTTTATGCCCTTGCAACTAATTGGAAGGTTGTTATTTGATGTATGACAATATTATTTAATTAATAAAGACATTTTTTATCTTTAAATATTATGTTAATTACATTTGATATTTTAATAGTAAAGGTAAAAATCCTTGGAATAATTAATATGTAATTGAAATTATGATGAGATCATAATTATAATATTCAATTTATATTTATGTATTATAATCAAATGTTCCTAATTGTAGTTTCATTAAGATAAGATATTGATAAAATGGTAAAACTATCACATATATTATGTTTCTTTATTTTGAAGAAAATAATTCATCTCATAAATTAAAGTATAGAGATACTTTAACTAATGTGTGGCTGCTTATTAGAAAATAATTTCATTGAGCTGACTCGATTAGGAGGATCCCAAATGGAATATTATTTATATGTTTGTAAATTTCTTCATTATGATGGTTGTATAATTGATCCTTGAACTTGAGATTACCAAGGTATCTCATGTAGAAATTAATGTGTTTTGATACTACTTATGAATTGTCCTAAGATAATTCAGTCGGTTGTACTTAGATGTAGTATGAATTATATGGAGATAGTTGAGTAAGTTAATAAATGATTCATCACTCTAAAGTAATTAGAGTTAATGTTCTACTATTCTTGAGTCGTAGTGATTTAGGGAATTCTCTGGGCAGAGTGAATGGACATTTAAAAGGGCATTTTCAAATATCAATTATAAATTAATTACTAATTAGCAAGAATGAACATTATCGGATACAAAAGAATAAACACTATATCGATACTCTATCCAATCAAAATATTGGATGACAAAAGTATTAAATGATACGTCATAATCATGCATGGACAGGTTAAGTCAAATTACTTTGACATTCCTGATATTTGAGTGGTCATGACATATTGCCAGACATCAATCTTGCTCTATAACTATAAATTGTTTAATTAGAGAGTTAAAGTTAAATTAAAATGAGTTTTAATTTGCTAATTCTAATTATGAATTAGAATTATACTTTATCATCATTATCAATATATTAAGAACCTAATGAGTTACACATAAAGATAAATTTAAAAGAGAAAAATTAATTTCAATTAAGTTCGACTTAATTATAGAGTTTGAGAACCTTTATGATCAAATATGAGATATTTAATTTTATTTAAATTAAATTAATTATAATTAGAGTTAGACTTTAATTATAAATCATGTGTTTGATTTTAATAGAAATTGACTCAATTATAAAGTTTGAGAAACTATAGGAATCAAATATGAGATATTTGATTTTATTAAAATTAAATTAATTATAATTAGAGTTAGACTTTTATTATAATTAATGTATTTAATTTTAACATAAATTAAAAACCCCTAATGTTTTTCTAAATAGAAATAAACACAAGGAGCTAGCACTGCTATATTATTCTTCTCAAAAGTTGAGTGATTTCAACAACAAAATTGAATTATGTATGATTCAAGTTTAATTTTTCAAGTTATTCAATTATTAGCATTCGATTAAAAATTGTAAAATTTTATGTTTCTGCA
>JAOQMQ010000002.1:20939200-20957536 GCA_027563845.1 Erythroxylum subrotundum
ATAGGTTATGAGTTGGTTATGGTAGAAATATGAAGTGATATGAGTGAGAAATGGTTTAAAAATGGTATGGGAGTGATGGGATGTAGTTTACGTATAAAAGTTGGAAAATGTGACTTGTACATGTTTCAGTGTTTTTATTATAACTCTTTGTGTAGTAGAGAAAATGAGGTGAGGTTTGTCTTAAATTAAAATTGAGACATTTGGCTGAGATTCATTGGATACAATAAAACACTTCCTCCATAAGTTTTAAACAATTTTGAGGCAAGCTCTTGATCATTCCTTAGTTCTTTGAAAGATTTACTATATGATTTTATCCAATATACTTAATGTATAAAGTTTGCACAGAAATATCCCCTCACTCTCTAGCCTCTTGAACCTCAATTGAGCCAATACTAACTATATGAGAACGCCTCACTTGCCCCCAATGTGGATCCGTCTTTGAATATGATTCTTTACCAAATCCCTTATTTACTTTAGTCTTACTTAGGCTACAGAAGCCTTCCAAAAGGCTCCACTCTTTCAAAAAATTTCATGTAAAAAAATTATTATTTTAAATTTTGATCCCATAAAAAAATAAAACTTTGTTCCCGTTAAAATTTTGCCTCCACTTAAAAATTTTGTTGGATCCGTGATTCCATGGTACTTCTTCACTCGTCACTTAAGGGGTGGATTCCTTTGATTTTGTATAAAGGCTCGAAGTAGAAGAGTTGTTGAGTAATTATTTCAATAAGCCAGTTTAGAATCTTTTACTAGTTTCCTTCCATTCCTTATAATTCCTTTGAACTAAAGGTTTCCACTAATAATTTACCTTTATTTCATCTTCCATAAGCTCATAATTGTCATTTAATCTCACAATTTTTAATGTTTCATAAACCTCTGAACTTATGTCAAGATCAATGAAAATCCGGGTGAATGTCACCCACTTCATGATGGTTGTATGACATAGAGCTCTCCCAATTGTGACCAATCGTAGTAAAATATTCTAGTGGAAGACTATAAAGTTTAATCCAAATGGGAACATGTTTGAGCTTCATATCTTCAAGTTTAGACTGCCGATAACATGTTAATATGTTTTTGGGTGATATAAAAAAATTGAAAAAATAAATTTATCGGAGCATATAGTTATTTATATCTTAAGAACTCTATTCTATTAGTGAATCTAAGGTTAACGAGAACTAAAATATTTTTTTAAAAAAAAACTACAAGAAGAATCATTAAAGCTCAAAAAGATGTGATCTTGAAGGCTGTCAAAACAGGACTTCAGATCTTTTGTCTAATTTTATGGTGTCTTATCGTATTCAGTGAATCTCAGTCATTCATTTATGCGGGCCTCACGTTTATTTATGTGGAGCCTATGCAGAACCTGCATAAATTAATGGCTGAAATTTACTGGACACAATAAAACATCGTAAAACTGAACAAAAAATTTTGTCCCCAAAACAGAGCAGTCACTTTCCACACTGCCCACCAACTTCTTTTTTCGTTAATAAAATAATTGTAGTACCCGTTAGCTTTGCGAGCTTTTAAATTTATCCAGCACACTTGAAAGCCACACTTGGTTTGTCGTCGTATATAATTAGTTTCCTTACCTGATCCATATTCTCAATTCAAAAACTTTTGATAGCTGTACACTTATACCACTGATGCACTTCCCATATATTTCCGTGCAGTCTTGGCGAATCACTCTGTATTTCCCTTTTCTCTGGCCTTCTGCATATTACACCAACAGCATTTGGCGTTTGCTTGTTATACGAGAAAATATTCACAATAAGCAGACGAAAACGACGAAAGTTTCCATCTTTGGAAGTTAAAAATTGGAAAATGAAGTGTGTAAGGTTGGTTGCCGCGGTGGCAGCTGTAGTGGTGGCTTTCACGGCTTCGTTTTCGCTTGCTTTTACTGACCCTAGTGATGGTAAAACCTTCTTATTTTGGTTTCTGATATAAGGTTTAAGTTATATTTTTGTCCTTCTCCTGTTGGTATTGTCTTTGTGTAGTACTATGCTGTGTTTTGATTACTGTAATTTAAAATATCTTTCGGAGGATATTTCAGATTGGTTTTCGTTTTGAGGTAATTTCAATGCCCATATTGATGACACTAAAGTGTTCTAAAATATTCCCAGTTGAGGCACTAAATAGCTTGTGGTATTATCTGAATCTCCCGATTTTAACGGGGTGGGTGCCCGTTGGGGGAGACCCGTGCGGCGATAATTGGCAAGGCGTTGGCTGTGTCCTCTCCAACATAACGAATTTGTATGTTTTGGCTTCATTATGTACTTTTATATGTTTGGTTTCGTTCAAATACTTTCTTATGAAAGGTCTCGACTATGCAGAAACTTAAATGGCTTGAATTTGGGGGGAACTGTGGCAGAGAGCTTACCGCTCTTCAATTCTATTCTACAAATGTATGTAATTGTAATTATTTCAATAACTATGAGCTTCGTAGCAGTGCATCGGTATGATTTATTTGTAGGTAGAACAGGCATTTTACTATATTGCATGTTTAATATTAATATGTTTGGTACTACAAGTGCTTTTAATTAGCCATCAAGGTTGTCATAGTTTTGGTATTAACGAGTTTTATCTCGGGCTTGGGAAAGATCTGAGTTTTTGAGGCAATGGAAGTTTCTGTGTGGTTTTATGCATGGGCTATGCTGTAATTTTTTTCCATTTTTCAAGGCAGAGATCTCAGCAACAATCACATTGGTGGGAGTATTCCGGACAATTTGCCGCCCACTTTGCAAAATCTGTATGTGTGCTTCACCTGTGGTTGGATACATAATTTATCTTAATAAATTTACTTCTTTTTCTTTTTCTTTTTTCCTTTTTATGGAACCTTAAATGCTTTTACTTTCCCCATTTTCAGATCTCTTGGTTCTAATAAGTTGAATGGAAGGATCCCAGATAGCTTATCATCCTTAAGTCAGTTATCTTACTTGTAAGTTTAAATTAGAAGTGGTTATATTTTTGTCAGATTTAAGTTGTTTTATTTTCTTCTTTTTTCATTTCTGGCTGAAATATTGGTTTAACTTGCCCAGGTCAGTGAGCAATAATCTTCTGAGTGGAGTCATACCAGATGCCTTTCAACAATTGACGACTTTAACAACCTTGTATGCACCTCAACTTAACTACACTCTATCCACTGAATCTATTGTAGTCTGCATTTTCTAATGACCCCTCTTATGAAAAGGGATCTGTCTGGTAACTCTCTGAATGGTGAGCTGCCTCTGTCAATGGGAAATTTGTCATCTCTGAACTCATTGTGAGCATCTCTACTACATTCTTCCAATCATTTTATTGTGGTTGGTATGCTTCTCTAACTTACATGTGATTTGGGGTTGCAGGCAATTGCAGAACAATCAGCTTACGGGGACCCTTCATGTTTTACAGGATCTACCCCTTCAGGATCTGTATTGCCTTATAACCTTTTCTTTTTCTTCAACATTACTTCTTTGTTAACACCTTTTTCATATAATAGGCTTTGGTTGTTTCATGATTATCCATTTTCACTTCATAGGAATGTGCAGAACAATCTGTTTTCTGGGCCCATCCCTGCAAAGCTGCTGACAATTCCAAATTTTAAGTAAGCAATAATACTGATTTTTTATAAGGCTTTTTTGGTTGATATGAATCCATTAAATTAGTGATAGATTCCCTTGAATTTCTTGGCGAATAAAGTATTCTCTTGAAATAAAGAGGATTTAATAAGCCCATAACATAGTTTTAAATTCATTACTGTCATTTTACGAAAATTTTCCAATGTTATGAACCATTTGGATTTCTGAGGTTCTAGGTTTTTATGTTTAGTACTTAATTTTTGTATTTCCATATGGTAACAACAACATCTGATTTGCAGAAAAGATGGAAATCCATTCAACACAACCATCATTTATTCTCCTCCTCCACTTGCTTCTCCTCCGATTGCATCTCCTCCAATTGCGTTTCCTCCAATGCCTGACCAATCTCCTGCAAGTATACCCCCTATCTTCCACCCTACAAATTCAGAAAGATCAAATATAAGGTTAATGTGGAGTATTCTTGCTGGCGGAGTTGCAATTATTGCATTAGGGATTTGTGTTCTGTCAATGATATTCTTTAAAAAGAAAAAGGTCATTGAATATGCTAAGAGGCATGATTCAGGGGTATATAAGGGCCAAGCAAATAGTTTTAATGATAATTCTTCTCTACAATGCTACGACCAAAGCAAGAAAGGTGACTCAGTATTTCGTTTTTGTAACTGAAAAACTTTGTATATGACTTTTATTTTCTTTTTTTAAAATATAATTTTACTTGAGAAATAACCCTTTTGAGCAGTTCCAACACCGTCAAGTGGTGAATTAGATAAGGGAGGACAGGGAATAAATCCAGTTGAATGTGAGATAGATGTGAAGGGAATGGGTGCTTATTCAAGAGATAATACAGATCACAAGATAGACATGACTGGGGTAGATCTGCATCATATGCAAGTGCAGCAACCACATGCACATATCCCATGGCTTCCAATTGACAAGGTCACCGTAAATTCAAGTATGCCCAAACAACTTCACATGAATACTACAGGTCTGAAGTCATTTACTGTTGCAACACTTCAGCAATGTACTAATAGTTTTTCAGAAGAGAATTTATTTGGGGAAGGTAACTTTGGGAGCGTTTATGAGGCTGTGATTCCTGGTGGAAAGGTAAATTTTTCTATTTGACATGGTTAAAATTATTAGTTATCATGTGTAATATGATAGAGCCTAAAGATGAATTTGCTCTCAATCTTGGTTCTTTCTCCTATCTTGAATATTGAGTGTATATTGGTTTTAACTGTTTACGGAATTTCATTTGAATACATTTCTTTGAAGCAAGACCTGTATCATAACATGTACTATATCTCACAATCTGTCCTCATGTTCCATGTAACTATATTTCTGGCTAGTATTGTGTCAAAATTGTAAACGTTCAGGTGTCTCTCAATTCATGCAAGCGGGCCTTTTAAATGATATTTCACCTTGCACATGATCACTTTTCTCTTGATGCTAGGTTTATGTAGATTGATTTCTCTGTTTCATCATTTTTTTTTTAGTTACTTGCAGTAAAGAAACTAAGAAGTACAGCTTGGGAATTGACTGATGAAAAATTCCTCGAACTTGTTTCTAATATGTCAAAAATTCAACATGCCAACATTGTGAATCTTGTTGGTTACTGTAACGAGCATGGTCAGCATCTACTTGTCTCTGAATATTACAAGAATGGGACACTTTATGATGCACTGCATGTAGATGATGAGGTCCATAAGAACCTTTCTTGGAATACACGCATACAGTTGGCACTAGGAGCAGCAAGAGCCCTACAGTAAGTCAAGCCACCACCTTTTTAACCTAAGACCTTCGTATGGATGCTTGCTCATTGCTGTCGATTATCGGCTGTCTTGGTTGCATCATTAGAGATCTGACATTTTCTCAACCAAGGCTTGCAAGTGAAAGAGTTTACCTGTCACTTGTCTTCTCTTTATTTATAGGCATCTGCATGAGGTTTGTAAGCCGCCTATTGTACATCAGAATTTTAAAGCTACAAATATTCTCCTTGATGAAGAGCTTGTAGCGCATGTATCTGACTGTTGTTTTCCTCCAAGAACATGTAGCTCTGCATCCGAGGTAATGTTACAGTTTAAATGTCTTAGTTTTGGCTGAGCACTTGCTTCCTTTTAAATTCGATCTATGTAGCTTACTAGAATTTAAGCAAGTGCCTTTCTGAAAGGAAAAAACTTTGCATTTACCTATATCTGGTTTGAAAAGTAGTTATGCTCCCTATCTATCTGTTTGCTTTTGTGATGATTAGCTCTATTGATTCTGTTTTCAGTTAACTGGAGACCAACTCAGTTCTTATGGCTATAGTGCTCCAGAGTGTGAATCAGGAAGCTGTACTTCCAAGAGTGATGTCTATAGCTTTGGGGTTGTGATGCTAGAACTCCTAACTGGAAGGAAGACATATGACAGGTCAATGATCCCCTGAAAGGAAAGTCTAAGCTCGCTTCCAGAGCCACCTTCGTGGTTTAATGAAACTGAACTAACATATCTTCTATTGTGCTTTCATTGGAAAATGTATCTAGGTCCCGGCCTCGAGGAGAGCAGCATCTGGTTAGATGGGTGATTCCTCAGCTTCATGATATAGATGCTTTATGTGGAATGGTTGACCCTTCTCTAGGAGGACGATTTCCTGTCAAGTCTTTATCTCGTTTGGCGGATACAATTGCTAGATGTCTCCAGGTGAGTACGTGTAGTCTTGTTTGAAAAATCCCAGATGTTCTTACCAACTTCTAGTTCCCACCAGCACTTAAGCCTTTAATTAGGCAAACATTCTTCCCATTCTGAATTTGCAATGATTGACTAAAGGGCTAATCACCTGAATCCATTGTTGGATGTGCAGTGGGATCCAGAGTTTAGGCCAGCCATGTCTGAAATAGTCCAGGACCTTCTGCAGATGTAACAGAGTAAAAGATACTCTTGATTTACAGAGAAATAGTTGGTATGGAGACTTGGCTAATGCATTTACTTGATTATTTTTTTTTTGGGTGATAATTATTAAGAGAATCTCATTCTTTGTCCAAAAGCAACAAAAGGACAAGAGTCTTGTATATGAAAACAAAATGGAATGGGGTGTGGAGGTGCAGGTGAAGGTTAAGTATGCTTTAGGTGTGGGCAGATTCCTTGACCGTTTTGTATTTATTTTCTCAGTTTTGATTCAAATTTAGTATTTTAATGCATGAGATTCAGAATATCTTGTAATTTTTGGCTAAATAAAATATAAGTTTAGGGTCATGAATGACGTTTCTCTGAGTTGTCTTATTAATAATCAAAATTTTAAAATATTAATTGTATTTAATTCAAAGTTAAAATTCAAAGTTAACTTTTAAATTGAGAGTCTAAAACTGTTGGTTGTTAATTTTTGGTGAATAACTGATAATTAAAAGTTTTTAAAACATTTGTAAAAGTAAGCACGTAACTTTTTAGCACTGTCTAAAACAAGAGTAACGTTTTAATAAAAGGGGAAGCCTTAGAGTAAATAGTATGGTTGTTATTTTATACATGTTAAGATGTATATGATAAAATAGCACGAGATAAATATAAATTGCATTTATATATTATCCTTAAATTGTTTTTAGTCAGTGGTCTATTAAAACAAGATATTAACAAAGTGTAAAAAGACTGACACGTTATATTTTTTCCTTACGAAAGAAATAGTTGATTTCATATACTAAAATATAGAGATATTTAAACAAACGTGTGGGTACTTATTAAAAAATAAGTTCACTTGATTGACCAAATATTAGAAATCCTTTTGAAACATTACTTGTTTATGAAAACTTTCATTGTGACAGTTATATAAGTCATTATTTGACCTGAGATCATTAAAGTGTCTTATATAAGGATTGTTACATTTTGATACTATTTATGACCTATTTTAGTCAAGGGTAGCTCAATCAACACTTATTGAATATAACATAAGCTATATGGAAATAGTTAATTGATCAATATATGATTCATTACCTTAAGTAAGTATTTTTAATTAGTATTTATTTTAAAAATTATTGGCCAAAGTGGAATGACACTTTATAGAATAGTTTATAAACAAGATTAATTAAATCAATTACTAATAATAGAGAACTAACATAATTAGATTCAAATAGAGTAAATATTACTTTCATATTCTATATCTAATCGGAATATTTTATGATGAAAGTGATTAGAACTATATGAAAAAATCATGTAAAAAAAGATTAGTCAAAACTACTTTAACATTTCTAAATATTTGAGTTTTCATGATGCATTGCTAGACACCAATATTGGTATATGGATATAAATTATTTAATTAGAGAAAGATAAATTAAATGAGTTTAATTTATCTGATCCTAAATATTTAGGGTTATAATTTATATCAATTGTCAATATATTTAAGAACCTAATAGGTCACACATAAAGAACGAATTGAAGAGAAAAAATGTTTTAATAAGTTAGACTTGATTGTAAAGTTTGATAAATTTTATGATTAAATATGATATATTTAGTAAACAAGAATCAATATGAGATATTGAATCTTATTTGGAAAAAATTAATATTCAATTATAATTAATTGTACTATAATTAAATTTTAATTGAAATTAGAATTTTATTTCAATTAGATTATTAAAATGTCCCAAACTTATTATAAATAGGCTTAGGTTCTAAAAGAGCTGGCACTCCTTACTTAATCCTCTCTATAATAGTTGTAGAGTTCTGTGAATATGTTTTGTAAATATTATTAGAGGTCAGATACTTATGTAGCTACAGTGATTGAGATAAACCGATTTTAAAAACAGTTAGAGAAAAACAATAAGGAAAAATGTTAAAATAAAATACGAATTATTATTCATAATTTATATGTTTTGTTTGTTAATAATGTGACGGAATTTTAAATGATCACAAAAATTAAATGAAATAGATTTTGTAATTATTTTGATGTGCATAGGATTAGATCTCAGCCCAATTTTCTAACAGTGATATCATAGTCAACTTTAAATTATTTGATTCTTTTTTTTGGTAAATCAGAAAAATAAATAAATGATCAAAAATATGTACAAAAGTTCACAGTCTAAGCCACCGAAGGCTCATCCAGCTAAAGAAACAGCTAGTCGCAGGGCAGACCAAAATAAAAAAGAAAACACCAAGCAATGGGAAAGCAACCCAAAAGCCATCATCAGTATAAGCACCAAGAATGACAATCAAACAAAACAAGCATACATGACTCAAGGAGAAGCCAACCAAACTAAGAAATTCCAACCCAAAGTCAGCAAACCATGGAGAAACTGAGACAACCATAAACAATCAAGGCCTCGGAATGGCCTGGAAAACTACCACCAATAAATAACTGAGCTGCACCTCATAGGCAAGACAAGTATGGACAATCCAAAGAGAACCTCAACAGCAGTAACCTGAAAAAAAACTGAGCAATTAACCTGCAAAATAAAACAAAGAAAGTGCTAATCGAAATTACCTCCTCTCGGTGTATAAGCTGAGCAGTCCCTAATGGGGGAGATTATGCCAGAAAGCACTCTCTCCTCCGCCAAGGCTTCATTCTTGAAGGTTCTGGCATTACGTTCTTTCCAAATATGGTAAACGGTGGTGGAGAGCAGTAGAGGGAAGTAAGGGATGACAAAAACTCTAGAACTGGAAGCCTCTAAGAACCAAGACAGGATAGTGAAAAGATTAGAAGGGTTGAAAGTGGCCAAGTTGAAATGAGAAAGACAATGGTCCCAAATAGTTTTGGAGAAGGGACAGTCGAAGAATAAGTGGTCTATGGATTCATTTGCTGAGAGACACAAGGAACAATGGTTTGGAATATAGAGAAAAGAAAGTTTATCCCGGGTTGGCAGCTTCTGCAGGAAAGTAAGCCACAAGGTAAAGGAGCATCGGGGAGTACTGTATTTGGACCAGACCAGTTTATACCAAGGAACTACCGGTAAAGGAGTACGCAATATTTGGTAGGCTGACACATTGGTATAACACTTGGTAGGGCTAGCTAACCATTCCAAACAATCTGGAGAGGAACTATTGGGGAAATAATATGAGGGGCCAGATGTCTGAGAAGGTCTAAGGATACCTCACTCCAACTCCAGGTATCATTAATGATCACATCAGAAACATGTGCTGTGAGCTGGAGCTCCGAACCATTAATCTCCCTCGACGTGGACAAAGACTTTAGAATGTTACCTTGAATTTTGAAATTGAAATCATAAACTCTAAAAATCATATTTATATATGATTAATTTTAATATAAAAAGTTCATATTGGAAGTTTCAAAACCCTACACTCAATTTGAAGTTAAATTATCAATATAATTAAAAAATTGTTTAAGTGTGAAAAAATAAATGAAATTAGTTTTATTAAGCATAAAACATCCAATACATTGAAAAACCCATAATTTAGTAATTAACAATAAGCCTCATTTGTGTCACAAATGACCAGCTCAAATTTAGAGTTTTGAAACCCATAGCTCCTACTACGGCCACTTTTTAGTAGTGACTTAAAGAACTTCAACCCGAAAACAAAAGAAATCGTGTGCTTTTGTTGAAGCGTTGTGTTATTGATTTGTTTTGTGAGTTACCGACGATAATGGTGAAAGGATCATATACGCAACGGAAGAAAAATATGTTGTTGTAATCTTAAATTTATTTATTGAGTTTAATAATCATACTCATAGCAAGAACTGGCAAATAACAAATACTTGGAAATTATGAGGATTAATCGAAAGTAAATTTCGAAAATACGAAGTTTGTATGCACTCCACATCGAGAAATATGTCCCATTTTTAACACTTGATATAGCTATAGTTAAATTTGAATAACTTTTTTTTAAAGAATAGAGAAAACAATTTTCTTTTCTTTTCTCTTATTGATATCAACATTAAAAAAAGAAAGAAAGAAAGAGTATCTATTATACTCTCTATCTTCTTTTCGTAAGCGTTTTTAACGTTTTTCATAACTTGAAAAAACCACCACATGACTTCATTTTGTTTTTGGTTTAAATGTAAAACCAAAAACAAAACCACCAAAGACAAAGTGCCTTTTACCATCTGACGCCTTTTGCCTTTTTTAAAAAAATTATTATTATTATTTATAAAAGAAAATAAAATAAAACTATTTTATTTTATTAATTTATTTTGTACAAGAGAATTTTCAATATTAATTATATTTTCTATGTTAGCAAAAAATATAATAATATGCCATATAAATTATTTAATAAATTATCTCATAATAAATTAAATAATCATAAACATGAAATATTACAATCGTAAGTATGTGACCACATAGGTTCATCACTAAGCTGGTAGTAATTAATTCAATTAATTACTAATCAAGGTTGACGTCTAACAACACTCTTCAACAACCGGATAGTATGAAGTAACAATCTTACAAAGATTGAACTTGGTTAAGGATAATGTATTATTACCTTCCATCATTACAATTCTGGATTATCCTAAGGTATGGTTTAACTGTCAAAACCCTATTAGATAACCAACTGTCAAAACCTTATTAGATAACCAACTATGTTATATGTCGATCATTAATAATTGGTGAATGACTTAAGAAACTCCTTTTCTCACTCATTTGATCGCCCTAGCCAAGGTCTTGAAACAACCATTAAGATTAATGACAACATAGATCTCAAACTCATTACCTAGTGTCAATGTAATCCATCTTGACTCACCACTAATCAGATAGGTACTTAATTATATCCAATGATCATTCAACTAGCATTTTTACACACTAGGTGTCCGACATCAAAACATAATAAGTGACCTATTAATTACTATGATGATCTCAGGTCAAAGGAAAAATATACATTTAAATCCTTATAAGAATATCCCACTTGACAGTTCATAGGTAATATTAACCATTGGGAATTCTCAGTTTGGTCAGTTCAATAATCATATCTCCATATGCATCATCTATATATGTAACTTAGTAAATAAGATCTACTAATATTCATCCAATAGATACTATTACATATATATTGATCTAACCAGATCATTAAAGTCCTTATTTGATGATCCAACGATCAAGAATACTTTTAGATTAAACCCTAAAGACTTAACTCTCATTATCATAATCTCCATTATTATGGCAAATGTATAAATTTAATCAAGGACTTATCATATTAGGATAAAAACAATAAACATAACATGATAAATATAATCATTTGTCATGTTATTAAACAAAGTTAATAATCACAAAACAAAAAATGTTCAATCTATTACATAACGATCGGGTCATAAGGTGTAATTCTAACATATGGTGTAATAAGGAGGCATTTTTTCTTAAGGTCTATGAGATGGGGTTAGTAGCTGCCATTGGAGGAGCTGTCAACAGTGAGCTACATGAGAGATAAAATCATAGCTAACGACATTGGGTGGTGGCTAAAAGTTGCAGGAAGTTGTTAATATCATTCAGGTTCATCTGGGTTGTAGCCGACGTAGTGGCTACCGGAAGTGAGTAACAAAGAGGCAGCAACATGTTTGAAATATTGCAGAAGGAATTCTTGCAGTTTGCAGCACATCTAAAGAAGATAATGCAGTTTCATGGCTGATGGCAGCTTCATAAGTCTACTGGCGACGTGTCTTCCAAATTATGCAGAAGAACAATGGTTGTCACCAGCAGAGATTTTGACAGGTGGCGGAGTCACGAGGAGCATCATGAAGGCAATGGCAATAGGTTGTGGGAGGTGGCAAGATGGTGATGGAAGGTGTCGGTAAATGAGGTTTGTGTTGGGAAAGTGTGTTGGGATTCGAACCTGACCGTAGCGGAATAATCATAAAACTTTTTCGTATTTTAATTTCCCGGAAACTAAGATGACTTTATTCTATAAAATGATTAACACAAATCATAATAAAACAGAAACTTAATTCATACTTTATTCCAAAACTTGATCCTTATCTTGTCGTATCCCTCGAACCATTTCCAAAATCGACTTTTCTCAACCACCGTAGCTGCACAAATGTTCAACCTCTAATGATATCTATAGAACAGGTTCAGAGAACTCTTACAGAGAGAGTTAAACAAGAAATGCTAATTCTATAAAATTTAAACCTATTTATAATAAGCTTTGGATGTTTTAGTAATTGAAATTAAATTCTAATTTTAATTAAACTTTAACTAGAATTAAAAATAATTATAATTAAATACTAGTTATGCCTAAATAAGATCCAATATCTCCTATTGATCCTTATTAATTAAATATATCATATTTAATCATAATCTTTAACTTTACAATCAAGTTCAACTTGATTAAAATAACTTTGCCCTCTTCAGCTCATTCTATATATGAGACTCATTAGGTTCCTAAATATATTGACAATGATTATAAATTATAATTCTAATTCAAAATTAGAATTAGAATTAGAATTAGATAAATCAAAGCTCCTTTTAATTTATCTTTAATTCTCCAATTAAACAATTTATAATCATAGATCAAGATTGACATCTAGCAACACATCATGACCACTTAAACATTTAGGAATGTCAAAGTAGTTTTGACTAACCTTTCCGTGCATATTTTTTTTATATAATTCAATTATTTTATTATACAATGTTTTGATTAGACATAGAGTATGAAATTAACGTCTACTTTATTTTGAGTCCAATAATATTAGTTCTCCACTATTAGCTATCAATTCAAGTAATGACATTTGTAAACTATTTACAAAATGTTATTCTACCTTGGTCAAGGATTTCCCGAATCAATACTAATCGAGAAATACGAAACATTCTCCTTAATTATTTTAAGTTGATGAATCATATCTTGATCACTTAACTACCTCTATATAGTTCATGCTATATCTAATGACTACTGATTGATTATCCTATTATTAAATAGGTCAAAATTAGTATCAAAACATAGTAATCCCTATACATGATAACTTTGGTGACCTCAAGTTAAGGATCACTTATACAATCATTACAATAAGGATTCCATAGACATATAAGTAATGTTCTAAATGGATTTCTCATATTGGGTCTGTTTAGTGAACTTGTTCTCTAACAGGCACCCACATGTTTGTTTAAGTATCTCCATACTTTAGCCTATGAGATCGAATAATTCCTTCATAAGGAAAAATATAACGTATGCTAATCTTTTTATGTTTTATTAATGTCCAGTCTTAATAGAATAATAACTATGAACAATTTAGGGATAATACATAATTGCAATATGAATCTCAAATTTTAATCTCATTATAATTTCATTTGCAATATATAATTATCCCATAGATTTTATCATATATATCTAAACATGTACAAGATAAATAATGCATTTAAATAATTGTCACTAAATTACAATCAAACCGATTGGCTATAGGGAATAAACCAACAATCTCCCACTTGCATTAAGCCAATCGTTTAAGTATCTCATACCATATCACCATATGACGATTATACTACTGTTAGGACAGTGGCTTAATGAGAAAATTCTATAAGATTCTCTATAGTGAGCACTCGCTTAGATCTTGCAACTTTTATCTTAATTATCATCATAATTAAGAAAATTGCCTAAATACATCCATAGATCTTTGATGAGACCTTAGCTACTTTTGCATGCCTAATGACTCTAATGTTCCATAATACATTATTGTCTTAAACAATGCAATGAACTATATCAAGTTCACTATAGAACTTGTTGATACAATTATTCAGTTTCACTAACTAAAAAATGTGTTACGGCTCAATTAGCAACCATTGCTACATTAAAACCTTTCTAATCTTGTATGATATTATTCTTAAGTAAATTAGTCCTTAACTAGGATTCACTTCTAAAGTAAATATCCTTATCTCCTTAAACTTAAATATCAACTCATACATAAAATAATCGATATCTTTAATATTTCACAAGTATCAGATATCTCAAATACTAAACATCTTTAGTACATTATCTATGTTCTTGGACTTAAAATAGCTGAACAAATTCCAATCTATCTCTGTAGATTTAATTCCCAGAATTAGATTGTTACCTTTTCTTATCCAATAAGAGTTGCTCTTGGATAAATATATTTTCAATCATTGAAAATTAGAATATCGTTCTCTATAAGCAATATGTCTCTCCATACTCCCACTGAAGAGGACAATTTTACTCCCACTAACCTTCTTACAGACATGATAAATTCACAATTACCTCTAAAACAAACTCTTCGAATACATCATGTGTTGGGCCCCATTTCCGTAGCCCAACCATGGTGTTGGACCACGATCCCGGAATCCAACTATCCAAACCGAAGTCGAAAAGCGCTAGCGGGTGCCCTTACCTCAATTCAAACCATACAATACTACATGATTAGAATGCTAGGAGTGTGTTGCTGCCATTTGGAGTCGACACTTTGGAATATTTGGATTGGTTGGTGATTGGGAGATTGAAGATTGTGTAAATTGTGGTTTTTGTGCAGGTATATGGAGTTGGATGAGAAAATTGAAGTTTGGCTAGTTGAGTTTTTAAAGGAGGTGCTGTCAAATTTTTTGCAAAATTTGACGGAAACTTTGCTTAGGTTTTAGACTATCTTAGAGCTTGAATAGGATTAGGAGGTCTTCTTGAAGATCGTAGCATATGTTTAGAGCTTTCTAATGATGTATAATGCGCCTCATTTAGAGTTAGGAGTAAAAACTTATGGGGGTTAGACCTAGTTCAGTTACTATTCATTTGGCAAAATTGGGCAGAACCTTTGGAGGGATTTTTCACCCCTTTTGAGCCTGTTTTAGTTTTTGCTTTCTTCATGAAAGATGTAGATCATCTTTTTATTTTTCCAATGAGGTATAATATGCAATTTTTGGAGATGGGAGTAAGAAGTTATGGGGATTGGAAGGTTTCTGTTACTGTTCACGTGCACTGTTCATATGGTCATTATGTGCAGTAACTTTGAGAAAGTTTTTACCCCTTTTAATGATCAAATTGATTTTTGCTCCCTTCATGAAATTTGTAAAGCATCTTTTTATCTTTCCATTGAGGCAAAATATGACATTTTTCGACTATTGTATCAAAAGATATGATTTTTCAACTTTTGGTCTTGTTAGGAAAATTCCCAATTGGGCAGCAACTTTGAAGCCACTTTGGACACCCTTAAAAGCCAAATTTCTGTGTTTTAAAACAATAAAGCTCACTCTTTCGCTTAAAACTATTTCATTTAACCTCCGTTTGACTCGGTTTTCGAAGCATTGGTTTTCTAAACAAATTTTCTACCTTTTTATGCAAATTCGAGAGCTTTCGGGATTAAGTTGAATTTATGGATTAAATCAAAGTGAAGCAATTGGATGGACATTTAGGACATGCTTCCGTGTTTTGGTGAATTCTTGAGCTAGAGAAATCCGATTGAGGAAAATTTGATTCCAATTAATCGAGAGTCAGGAAATTTTATTTTAGCATTGGGCCCTAAGTAGATCAATTGCATTGAGGACAAGTAGGGTAATTTTGTCAAGATCAGTTCGGGAGTAAGTGAACGAAGTTCGAATTAAGTTTCTTCTGTGGTGAGGAATCCCTCCCTCGTGGGATGCGCGTCCAGGTGTCACGTAGAACGTCGGACACGTGTCTCACCAGGGTAGGGTTCCAACATCATGAAAGTGAATCTTTCAATGTCTTATTGCCTTTCAACTATATATCAAATGTATCAATAAATGCACTAGTTCCAACTGGATGTACTGTTATGAGATTTGAACTTTTCAAATTTCATCTTACTCCCACTACTTATCTTAAGAACCATTCTCCTATAAGTATTCATCGAAACAAATAATTTGTTCAATAAGTTTGTAATATTATATCCAACCTTTTGGATATCTCATTATCTTTTATTATCCAGTGTAGTTCTACACTTAATAGATAATGTATGCTTCAACTAAGCATCACATCCTTGAATCATTAACTTTACCTCTTTTAAAGACTTAGCATTTCATATTTAATATGAAATCTTGCTAATTGATTCAATTGGAACTATGGAAGATAAGTCAATGTACTAGGGCTATAGAAGAAATAATATTGCATCATACAATATCTCATATTGTATTTTCCTACTTACATAAATATATACTCTTACGAATTTAGCTATGAAGGTATTCACTAAAAAATCTCATTCTCTACAGATAACTAAAATTTAAAACGTACTGCAACGATCTCATCGAAGTGCTTTAGCATTCTCAATGCTTGATTTCTACTTCGATTTAAACAATTTGAACTTTTCAAAATTTTAAATCAACATTTAATTTAATACATATGACTTTATCACATAAAGTCATTAGTAATATAATGAAATATAAGTATTATCATTTTATGAATTGTTATTCCATCAATTGCATCATATGTATGAACTTAACAATTAAACACCATGATCTAGTTCTAAAATCTGCAAAGTTCATATTTAACATGACGTGTGCTAGTCTTTTTACGTTTCATTAATGTCTAATCTTAATAGAACAATGACTAGGAACAATTTAGGGATAATATATAAATGCAATATGAATCTCATTATTATATCTCATTATAATTTAATTTGCAATATGTAACTATCTCATGGACTTTATCATAAATATCTAAATATATACAAGATAAATAATGCCTTTAAATAATTGTCATTAAACTACAATCAAACTGATTGGTGTAGGGCATAAACTAACAGTTTGTGTTTGTGTTTGTGTTTGTGAGGTTTAAGATATCCCAAGGATGAAGAAGCGTAGTGTTTAGGCATAGGATTTAAGTTATTCTTAGTTGGGAATAAAGAAGTCTTAACCTTAGGGTGTATTTGACAATTAGAATAGAATGCCATAAGATTAAGATAAAGGCTGCTTGGGTGTTGAAATGATATATTCCAGACCTAGGTTTGAGCTTGTTTAGCTCCTAGATTAGCCCATTCAAAAATAACTCGTAATCAAAGATAATATAAAAGAGTTTTCAAAATTAATTTTATAATTATATTAATTATTTTTCTTAATGCAATTAAGAATAATAATTAAATTTATTCTTAATTAAAATTTAGAAATCTTGTTTTTAGAATAAAATGAATTAGATTTAAAGTAATTAATTAAACTCCTTAAAATTAAGAAAAATATCTTTTCAAGTAATTAAGATTAAGCAATTAAGAAAGATGTTCCTTAATTAAAGTTTATTTATTTCAATTTGAATGAAATAAATTAAATTAATTATTTTTCTTTTCAAGTAATTAAGATTAAGTAATTAAGAAAGATGTTCCTTAATTAAAGTTTATTTATTTCAATTTGAATGAAATAAATTAAATTAATTATTTTTATCTAAATAATAATTATTATATTTGTTTAAAATTTGATTTATTAGAAAAGATATTTTCTTAAATTTGAAGAGGTATTTTCATTTATAAATTAAGAAAAATTAGCTTTCGTTAATACTTTTTTAAAAAGTTTTCTAATTTATTAAGGAAAGATTTTCTAATTAATTAAGAAACTAATCTCTAAATAAATAATATAAAGGAATTTTTTATGAAATTTAAAAATGTTTTATTTAATTTTGAAAGTAGTTTTCTTTTTAATATTAGAAAATAGTAATTAAAAAATTATAATTAAATTAGAAATATTTTTCTAATTGGATTATAATGTCCTACTTGTTAAAATTTTTGAAAAATGAGTTTTCTAAATTATAATAATTAAGAAGTATAAGTTTTTGATAATTTTTTCAATTAATTTTATTAAAAGAGTAAAGATAATGGAAAATAGTTTTCAATTGAATTTGAAAATTATTTTCAAATCAAATGAAATTTAAAATTAAAAAAAATTTATTTGAAATATGTATTTAATTTGTTTAGGAATTAATGAGTTTAATC